>JBBYHH010459152.1:629-11376 GCA_038382905.1 Daphne laureola
ACGTTTTCCGATGGATTTAAATCACACTTTCTTGGCACTTATTCCTAAGTGCAAGAACCCAGAGACTTTTGCGAGTTTTCGACCGATTGGTTCGTGTAATGTGGTGTACAAGGTAATTGCAAAGGTTCTGGTGAACAGACTGAAACCATTAATGAACCAGGTAATTTCAGAGAATCAAAGTACTTTTATACTTGGTCGTCTTTTAACGGATAACGCATTGATTGCACTCGAGACGTGTCATTCAATTAGTGGCCTGTATGGTGGAAGAGTTTTGGGCATATGCGATTAAATTGGATATGATGAAGGCATATGACCGTGTGGAATGGTCTTTTTTGCGCAAAATGATGCTCAGGCTGAGTTTCCAGGAACAATGGGTTTCTTTAGTCATGTCGTGTATTGAATCAGCATCTTTCTCTATCCTGGTGAATGGTTCCCCATCGAGGCGATTTCATCCATCTCGTGGCTTGAGACAAGGTGATCCTTTATCCCCTTTTTTATTTTTGTTCTGTACGGAGTGTTTTTCTGCTATATTACGCTAGGTAGAGGCTCGTGGATGGATGCAGGGTGTAGAGGTTGCGTCAGCTAGCCCAAGCATCTCCCATTTATTTTTTGCAAACGATTCATTAATCTTTCTGAGGAATTCACATTTTGTTGCTCGCTCTCTACTTGATATTTTACATCTTCATGAAGCAGTTTATGGTCAGAAGGTAAACTTGTCTAAATCCGCAATCTTTTTAGTCCATCGGTTGCGCAGGGAAGGAAGGCGAGTGTCCAGCGTATTCTTGGTATCCAGAAATGTTTGAAGGAGGATAGTTATTTGGGGTTTCTCTGGTTATTAGGGTGAAACAGGGTGGATCAGCTAGATTTTTTGGTCCAGTGTGTAACAGATAGGCTGACTTCGTGGAAAGCTGCAACACTCCCTCAGGCGGCAAGAGTCACTTTGATCAAGTCAGTTATACAGGCAATGCCTACACATGTTATGAGTTGTGTTTTGATCCCATCGCCAATATGTCGCTCCTTAAAGTCTCTCACCACCAAGTTTTTCTGGTCTACTGATGTGGAAGAACAAAAAATTGCATGGCGTGCATGTGATAAGCTGTGTGATTCGAAACACGCAGGGGGTTTGGGTTTTCGTGATCTCCCAGCCTTTAATAAGGCGATGCTTGCCAAACAAGGATTGCGGTTTATACAAAATTCAGAGAGTTTGGTTGCTCGAGTTTTCAGAGGTAAATATTTCCCTACCTCTTCCTTTTTGTCAGCAGCGGCAATACCGTAACAATCGCCTATATGGAAGGCTTTGCTTGCTGGGAAACAAGTGTTGGATAGAGGGGGTTTCTGGCGTGTGGGGGATGGTCGTTCTATCTCGATTTGGCAGGACAGGTGGGTGCCAAATCCGAATTTTGTATTGGCCACAACGCCACTAGCTCAACACTCCGACTTGCTGGTGGCGAATTTTATTAAGCAGGAGACCATGAATTGGAAGATGACGGAGGTTGAGGCTTTTTTCCACCCAACAGATGCGACTTTTATTGCAGGTATTCCGCTGAGTGATCACTCTTACTCGGACTTGTTCACATGGGGTGTGACAGAGAATGGTATATTCACGGTTATATCCGCATATTATTTAGCATATGCTTTAATCCATAAATCTGATCCTTTTCAAGTGGATCATTTATGACAATGACTGTGGAAATTGAAGCTCCCACCATGCATTCATATTTTCTTCTAGCGAGCTTTAGCTAATATTTTAGCTACGTGAGATAGCCTTCCCTCACGAGGGGTTGAAGTCGATCCAGAATGCCCAGTGTGCGGCGAACAGGAGGAGACCACCTACCATTTATTTTGGGAGTGCCCGTGTGCTCTAAGTTTATGGCAGAGCTTACAGGTAGATTCATCTCATTTCTTTAGCAATTATGACAATTGGGAGGACCTATTAATGGCGCAAGAGTTTGATGCGCGTACTTTGCTGCTAATTAGTGTCACTATGTGATTTATTTGGTTCAACCGGAATTAAGTAGTCTATGAGCATAAATATTTTGTCCCTAATTCTCTTGTGATTAAAGTCCAGTCCTGGATTGCGGCATGGACGGATGCCACTGGTTTGATGCAACCATGGGTTGGCCCGCGAGTCAGGGAGGTTGTACTTTGGTCCGCCCCTCCAAGGGGAGTGATTAAGATTAACGTGGATGTTGCATTGAAGAAAGAGACGCGTGTTGCGTCGGTGGGGCTCGTAGCTCGCTCGCATGTCTCTAACGTTATCTTTGCTAGCTCTTCTTGCTTTCCATATTCAGGTAATGATCCGCTCTACATGGAAGCAAGGGCTGTATGGGTAGGCATGCAGGAGGCTATTCGCAATCAGTGAGATGTCATTATTATCGAATCAGATTCTCATAATCTGGTTCGTCTTATTAACTCCTCTGATCCTGCTTTTATTACTTTGATACTTAAGTGAATAATATCTTGCGATTAATGTCGTCATCTTTCTGTCTTTGTAATGTCTTTTTTGTATCCCGTACTACGAATACGGTGGCTCATTCTCTAACTAGACATGCTTTATCTTGTATATGAACTTTCTCTTATTATGAACATTTACGAGAATGGCTAATGGCTGTAATTTCTGTTGATTATTAATATTTTGATTGATCGTTCCTCTAAAAAAAAAAAATGCATATTAAAATAGGGTAAAATTGTCAACTCACCACCTTGTCCTCCCGCCTAATTGCTCGTTAAACGTAAAAGCTGGAAAAAAAATTCCCAAACTAAACTAAGTCTAATAGAATACTTGTACTACAATATAAGATATTATAAGCTGCATGTTTTGGTTTGATCTTCAGGCTTGCAGGGAATGAAATGTTTAAAGTCGGAAACTTCATAGTAAACAAAAAATATTTTTTCTGTAAAACAAAACATTTAGAAAGTTATATTTTGGCTTCTTCAATCCGGCAATAAGTAAAGCAGATAACTAACGATTATAAAAAATCAATAGAAAATCAATATACCAGATAAAATTTCAAAAGAAAAACTTCGTATAAAGAACAAAAAGAATAAAACATTGTTTATTTTCAAGTTTTTTATGAAATCTATTTTCAAGTTAAAATGCAGCCTAAGTTGGAGGGGAAAAGATTCTCAGCATAATTCAGGGTTAATCTGTCTTAGTCAGAAAAGCTTAAGGAACATAGTGTATATATTATAGACGACCAACGTGATTGATTATCGGCAGCGCCGTCGCCGCCCCGTTCCTCCCATCTTCCCGCCGCGAACGTATCGAGAAAGTTTTATCTCCTCTCCACAGAAACAAGATATCTCCTTCTTGGATCTTACAAATCAAAAACCCTATTTTCTGTCGGTCGAATAGGAAGTGCTGAGAAAAATTTGGGGATTTGTGAACGCAAACGGGCGTAGAGAAAATTGAGTGAGCTCGTGCTAATTTCAGGAAATCCTGCGTATAGCAATTGTAGTGTAGCACTGGAAATACTTTCTTCATTTCGTAATTCTTGTAGGTACTGAGCCTACTCTCCCGCCATTGTTTGTGCCTCTCCCCTTTACTCTAATTGGTATGGTATTTTGATTGAGTTTCTGCGATTGATCGCGTTTGGGTTTTGGTTTTGGCATTTGGGGCCATCATGGTTAGGGAATCTAGATATTAGCAGAAGTATAGGCAACCTGTAAGTTGATATTTAGGTTTTGCAGATATTGAAATGTCGTCGCCTGGTATACAATCAGGTGAAGTTAGTAATCAGGTTGATCAGAGTGCTGGTGGCTCAGCGAGTGATCATTGCTTGGAATCCTATGGTCAAGAGAAGGAGGTCAGGGATGAGGAGGAGGAGGATGAGGATGTGGATTTTAACCCTCTTATGAAGGAAAGTCATTCACCGGAAGCTTCATCCAGTCTGAGTTCTGAAGTTGATGGCTTGGATGGTGATATTGTTCTGGGTAAATCCAACTCTCATGCTGTTGCGGAGGTTGATTCGTTAAATTGCACCGCGGAAGTTCCCGACTCAGGTGTATGTGATACTGAGCGTGAGGAGGAGGAAACTGTAATGCAAAGCACTGGTTCTCCAGAGCTGCAGAACATCAGTCTTAGACAATATGGGCCGTTCTCTCGGTTAGGCAGGGACAGGGAAATTGCTTCGAACTGTAAACCTGAGGCAAATGATGTTGTGAAGGGAACTTTGAGTAATGCAGCACATGCATGGATGCGTTTAGATAATGATGATGATGATGGTGGTGGTGGTGATGATGATGATGATGATGCTATCTGCAAGCGAACTAGGGCTCGTTATTCACTTGCTGGTTTCACACTAGATGAGCTTGAAGCATTTCTTCAGGAAACGGATGATGATAATGATGTTCATAATGTTGATGATGAAGAGGAGTACAGGAAATTTCTATCAGCTGTTTTACTCAGTGGGGATAGTGATAACCAGCCAAATCAAGGAAATGGGAATGTTGATGATGATGACGATGAGGATAATGATGCAGATTTTGAAATTGAGCTCGAGGAGGCACTTGAGAGTGATGATGATGGTAACATGGGTATAAATCACCCAGAGGAGCACAGGAGGGCTGCGCGGCGTCCTGAGACAAGACAAAATAGAAGACAAAAGGCCTCTGTACAATTTGAGAATAGGGTTCATGGTCGAACAAAGAGACCTTTACGCCCTCTTAGACCAATTCCTTCTGCTCCTATTGTGCCTAATCCTGCTTTCAATCAGATACCTTGGAAGCCTCATGATGTCCAAAGCCACCCATCTGACACATTAGAGGAGGATTTGGTTAACGGATTCAAGCCACATCAGATTGGCCAGTTGCATTGCTTGATACATGAGCATGTGCAACTGCTAATTCAAATATATTCTCTTTGCGTGCTTGATCCCTCTCGGCAGCATATTGCATCTCAAGTTCATGGATTGATTCTTGAGATACTTCACAGAAGGGATGAAGTTGCAACCCGAAGAAGTGAGCCGCTTCCTGGTATATGCTTTTGTCCTGAATATGTATGCTCATCAGTTGTGAAGGAATACCTCATAAGCAGTCCAGACCACTGCTCTTCTGAGTCATCAACTTTTGCTTCCCAGGAGGCCATTTCTTCCAACAAAGCATTATTTTATGAAAACATTCCTTTACCTGAAGGAACATGTGAAAATGCTAGTGGTCAGCAGCGTTCATGGGTGCCTCTTGTAAGGGGTTCAATACTTACAGTCTTGGATGTTGCTCCACTCAATTTAGTTGAGAAATACATGGATGATATTCATGTCGGTATGTTCTCTGTCATATTTTTTCAAGAAGTTGCAGTATGCACATCATATCACTACAGATATACTGATATGCATTTCTTACAACTAAGAGTTAGTGTTAGGCATGCATTACATGGTGGTTTTGCATGTATGCTTTTGTGAATTTACATTAATTTTTTTGAAAGAGGGGTGCTATTGTCAGTGTCGATCGGGGTGCTATTGTCAGTGTCGATCTTCCTTTCTGTTAGATAACCGATTTTATAAATGTTCTAATAGCTGTTCGAGAGTATCGACAACGTCAACTAGAGAAATGTGTTGAAGTTCACAGTGAAAAGGACCCTCTATTTCCTTGTCCTTTCATTTCATCTGCCACCGACTCAGATAGTGAAGCTGTAAAAGCCAGCTGTCTTCCTGATGGTAATTTGACATTATCAGCTACTCAACAACCATCTAAGAAGACATTGGCTGCTGCAATTGTTGAAAGGGCAATGAAGCAGTCTGTTGCTCCAGTTCCAAAGGAAATTGCCCAGCTCGCTCTCATATTTTTTCCACTTTTCAATCCAGCACTCTTTCCTCATAAACCACCTCTTGCAGCTGTAGCAAATAGGGTTCTTTTTACCGATTCAGAGGATGAGTAAGTATGCCTGCTTTATGTTGCAATTTGCTGCAGGTTGTTGTTAGATAACCTTTTATTATGTTGCAATTTGCTGCAGGTTGTTGGCTCTGGGTTTGATGTTATGTAATTCTGACTGGAAGGCAATACAAGAACGTTTTCTTCCCTGTAAATCTGAGCATCAGGTAATTCTTGAACCTCAAAACTTGTAGGGCACTTTAAATTTGTTTAATTTCAAATTTAATTTACCTGAAGTCTAACTGCATTGCATTTGTAGTTTTTCGATGCTCTCTTTTGTGTCTAAGTATTGTGTGGTTTTATATCATCATGAAGCCTCACCACTTATAATGAATTGGTTTTACGGTGTGGTGTTTAAACATTGTATTAGGCTGCTGGTCCCTGGTTTGGTTCGGTGTTGTCCAAGTTGGGTTGGGCTTTGGTTTCTGGTTTCACGTGATCCTGCATATGAGAGAGTGTGTGCTAATTTCCACATGGTCAAATAGTTCTCTTATGGAGTAGCTTTACAATTACCTTATGTTGCAACCTTTGTTATGGAAATTGGCATTCAGTTCCTCAGACTCCTATTTGTGTTCTTGGTTGAATATTTAGGATTCTTCTCGTTTATAAGTTCTCCTTTTCAGTGACTAATAAGATGTGTAGTAGATGTGTGTACTGTCTGGACCCCAAATTTCCAAACGGTGCAATCAAGACTGTTGGTGTCCATTGAACAGTTTAGTCGACTCTTACGAAAGTTTCTTCTTGGATCATTACTATTTGGAAGTCGCGTCAAATATTTTTGTTTGTACTTTATGTTTAAGATGGTGTTTGTCTATCATTACATTGTCAATGCTGAAACGTTTTTATTAGAGGTTGTACACATTTAGTAGCAGTTTACAGTATCACAACTTCCTCTTTGTGAAAATGAACAAAACAGGGTTGATAGTTGAACAGCATTTCTGAGTATTTTAGCTTCTACTTTGTACAGATCTTTGTGAGGCAGAAAAATCGGTGTTCATCAAAAGCACCAGAAAATTCTATCAAGGTAATGCGTGGTCTTTAATAAAATAAGTGTAAATGGATATACTGAAGCTGCATTTTATCCCCTTATTTTTATGCTGCAATCTGTTCTCTTTTAATGGGATTAACCTACTCTTGCTGGTTTATATTTAGAGGATTGGAAGGAAAAAGTGTTTCATGTATGAGCAGACAGATCTTTTCACATTTTTTCTGAACCTATCGTTCGCTCATCAAATCTGTGCAGGCAGTTAGAAGAATGAAAAATTCTCCTTTAAGTCTAGAAGAGATAAAAAAGATCCATGAGGTAATATGTCATCATCAGTTTTTTTGTCTCTTCTTCTGAGGTGCAGCGCTTAATACAAATGATAAATCAGGGCCTCACGGTTTTCAAGCTTGACTGGATGTCTATTTGGAGATTCATTGTTCCATACAGGGATCCATCATTATTACCTCGACAGTGGCGTATAGCTCATGGAACGCAGAAGTCTTATAAACAAAATGCAGAGAAAAAGGAGAGGCGACGACAATATGAGTCACAAAGAAGGCAAAAAGCTGCTGAGATGGTCAAGTGGCAGGATCCTTCAGACAAAGAGGTACATCATCTGCTCTACCTGATTTTAATAGTGTCTATTACTTGCTTTCTTATAAAGACAAAGAATCCTCTTGAGAATTGTTGTACACACAATGATCATTCTTGATTTTGTTGATCTGGATTTCATACAGATGTGCCAATAATCAGATGGCACATCTCAAATAGCCTGTTGCAACCTGTTAACATCTCAAATAGCTTTAGATTCTGCTAGGTGAAACTGTTATTAAGCATGGGCTTGTTGAAGTTGTTTTTATACAATTTCATCTCTTTTCTTTTGGCTGCAGGACTACCAGCCAGCGTATCTTGGTGGGGGCGCTTGTGGTGGTGGTGGTAACATGGATCCTGAAGATGAGTCTTATGTTCATGAGGCATTCTTGGCAGATTGGAGGCCAGGTACTTCCATGTTTGGTGCATCTGAAAAACCTTTCTTAGACCATAGAGGCCAGACGTTTTTCAATACTGCACTGCTGCATAAAAGTCTCATCAGAGAAGCGGCCTTTCATGGATCTGTGCTGGTTAAATCCACGACAGCTATGCATGGGTTTCAATATGCAGGAAACAGCTCCCAACAAGCGGATACCTGTTCTAATGCTTCAAATATGCAAGTAAACAATTCTAATCCTAACATGAGACAGGGTACCCTCAAATCTCATATATATGCACATCAACCTGTAGTTCCTCAGTCAAACCCGCGCATAGTGAAATTGGCGCCAGGCTTGCCACCAGTGAATCTTCCTCCTTCTGTTCGCGTGATCTCTAATTCAACTCTGAAGATCAGTCAGTTTCGAGGTTGTGCTATGGCTTCTACCCCTGGAGGAAGTATGGTTGACACCACCATTGTAAATCTAGATGTCCGACATCAACACCTGGATGGGGTAGAAAGGACAGATGAAATTGATGCACATATAGATAAAAGTAACTTGGTGAAGGAAAAAGTTAAAGACCCATGTGCAGCACCTGGAACTTGCAAGGATAAAAGTATAGTGGAAAGTACATGTTCTGATTCAGAACTTCAGATGCATCCTTTATTGTTTGAGCCCCCTAATGATGGCCAGCTTTCATATTTTCCGTTGCATTCTGGAAGCAGTAGTTCTAGTTCTTTCAGTTTCTTCTCTGGGAATCAGCCTCGATTAAATTTAAGTTTATTTCATAATCCACATCAGGCCTCTTCTTCTGTTGATCATTTAAGTATCAAGGCACATGAGGCAACATCAGTTTCAAGTGGTATTGATTTCCACCCACTTTTACAGCACAGTAATGAAACAAGGCTTGAACGTGTAACTACCTGTACAAGTGTTCCTGTGACTACCTGTTCAGAGCGCAACTGTGCTACTGGTACTAGCTTCTCCATCCGTAATGAGACCAGTGGACTGGACCTGGAGATTCATCTTAGTTCATCTATGGATGGGTTTTTATATTCTAGAAAGGCAACCGTTAATTTGGCAAGTTCTGAAAATGCAAACGGAACAAGTAGCTGTCCAGACATGCCAGGGAGCGAGCTGGTTTCTGGTGCCAAATTGGTTGCATCTGAAAAAAGTGGCCACGAATCAAACATAGAAACTATTATTGACCAGTCACACCCCGGGATTGTCATGGAACAAGAAGAATTAAGTGACTCTGATGAAGATGTTGAAGAACATGTTGAATTTGAACGTGAGGAGATGGCTGATTCTGAAGGAGATGAGGGCTCAGGGTGTGAGCAAATTAATGAGGTACAAGATAATGTATGTTTCTGCTATACTTGCTCTAGAGCCAGCGTTGTAATAGCATTGATTTTTCTTGACATGCCTGTGGTTCTTATTGAGCAGGTAGGGCTGTAGGGGTCATGAATAGGTTATTGTCATAGTCAATTCTCTACTTCCAGCTCTATAATTAATGACGGTGTTGACACCCACACCGAGATTCTATCCAGAACAAATTAAAAGTAGATAGTATAGGGTGTTTTACATTGTTAGTATATTTTTCAGACTAGTTTGGTTTCCTGTTGCAGGCCACAGCCGATGTGAATTCTGTGCATCGAGAAAGCGAATTAAGTAGATCCAATGGCTCTGATGGCAATGTCTGTTCTTCCACAAGGAGCAGTCCGCCATCCTCAAAGTCGGGTCCTACATGCCAATTAAGGAAGGATATTGACAACAGTTCCTGGTTGAGCTTAGATTCTTCTGTTGATGGCCATTCTTCATATTCAAAGTCTAGGAGTGAAGGTAAGAGCCTTGATAATGCTCCTAGAAAACTTTCAGGTAGTCTTTCACAGAGATTGAGCAAGCAGAGAACAGCAGGCACAAAAGGTGCCATGACAAGGAAGCTTGCTGACGAGACAAGAGAAAAACTTGAGTTAGATCCTACTAATGCTCCAAAATGTAGAAAACCAAGAAAGCGTGCACGTCATGCTAATGCGGATTTGAACTTCAGAGGCATCGGAAGCTCCAATCTTGAAGATGAGAGTTAGTTAATGACATGGTTTAGCTAGCCGCTGGTCGTTTGGTCTCTTCGAAAAGGCAGCTTATACGCCTCAGATGGTTCGCCAAACTGAGGTCGTTGTTAGTGTAAGATGAGGAATGAATGATGTGTTATTGGGTGGTCTCTCTTGGCCTGCAAACAAGCTGAGAACTACCCATTTTGTTCTCTAGAGGCTTGTAAGGAGAATCTTCCCTCTTCTCCTGTAGATGTATATAATTCAATGATGTTCTTCTCGTGTACAGAGATAATTCTAAGTGATTACTTGTTGCGGAAGGCATCTGGTGGTTGTTTATAAAGGTAAATGTAGTTCACGTACAAAGTTCAGATTTTCCAGACAGAGATGGAGGATCACTTTTCATGTAACCGAATATGCGTCTAGTGTAGTGTAGTGTAGGTCTGAACAACAAGAAGTGATTTTTGAGATCCTCAACCAACAGCCTATAGAACGATGCCACATCAGATGGGTCCCAGTCAGAGTAGAAGGAGCAATCTCCAACGGTCAAAATCCTTATCCCAAAACCTCATCCATTCCCTCCATCTGATGCCACTCATTCACCCAACTGGTTCCCTCCAGATCTCCCAAAAACCATAACAGAAGAAGATAAGGCTCTGAACAAACCAGGAGCAAACAATTTCTCTTCCTCTTTCTTTCATCTGAACAGTTTCTCTGCTCTGTAAGCAGCTGCAACATGGCCTGTTCAAATCTCACAATGTGGGTGTCTTCAAAACCCTCTCTTTCTGACACCTCCTCTCTCTCCTTCAGCTCATGCATCTGCCCAGTTAAGCTGCCTTCTACCAACTTAGCCTCCCGAACCCCGTCAAGATCTT
>JBBYHH010459263.1:0-11375 GCA_038382905.1 Daphne laureola
ATCCTTCATTTCCATGCAATTTGGGTGCCTAGAAATGATTCTAGGGTTGAGAGGTTTAGGATTTTAGTGAGAGAGAGTAGAGAGGAAGCTTCAGACGGTGAATGAGGAAGAAGAACGGTGCTGCTGTTTTAAACCCAGGGATCCACGGCGCCGTCCTTCCGCCAGGCACGCCAGGTGGACACACGCCAGCAACTGCCACGCTATCGCCGCGATCCCCCTATGTAGTGGAGCCAAAGAAGATCGTCATCACGGCGAGCGCCGCTCTGTCACCGCGCTGCCGTCGCGCACCACGTAAGCTAGGTAGTCCTTCACCACGGGGGACGTCGTGTTGCCGCCGCGGACTGCATAACCTGGCAGAACACCTTCGCAGTTCGGACCGTTGTTCCGCCGTGGTTGCACCGTGAAGCCCAGTCTAATTCTTTCCTTTGCAATTTTTCTCTTCCATTGGTCACGGTGGTTCCGGTGGAGTTCTGTAAGGGTTGGGCCACCCATTTCCTTTCTAGATAAAATCATAATTTTTATGTAACGAAATTTTCTTACCTTTTTTCGATGAAGCTCCATCGGTGGCCGTAACAGTTTAAGTTAAGGGATTAAAGGTTGGTGTTGAAAGTATGAAGTTTGGAAAGGTTATGGGCCAAAATGGTTGTGAGCTAAAAGTTGAATGGCTTGGGCCGAAACATCTGCAACTTGGGCCGAAAATTAAGTCTGGCCGAAAGTTATGAAAATATTTGGGAAAAATATTTGATGATTAATTGAAGTTTTGGCAAGCTAATAAGGTTCAAGGGTTAAAATGAGCAAGTGGTTAAAGTTTGGGTTGAAATTGAGGATTGGACCGAACGTTGGGCCCAAAACTGAAAACTATTGTGATATTTGGAAAATATGATGTTTAATTGGTAAAGTGTCAAAATATGGGATTAAATGGAAGAAGGTTTGAGCAAATAAGGCTAAGTATATTGAAAGTGACACTTTAAGGAAGATTTGGGCTAAAATGCAAAATGGGCCGAAAACTAAGGGTTGTGAATAGTAATTTCGGTGAGTTATTGGGTATTTGATTAATTAAGTTTAAAAGTTGCAAAAATGGAATTTTTGTAACCTTATGAAAAGTTTGGGGTTAAATTGCACCTTATGAGAAAGTTTGGGTAAAAAGTGCAATTATGGAAAGTTATGTGAATTCATTAAAATAATGAATTAAAGTATGAAAAGTTACACTTTTTGACTATCTTGTCATCTAGTGAAAGTTGTGGGCCAATTTGCAAGTTCCTAAAATGTTTAGGGACTAAAAGGGTAATTATGGAAAAAAGGAAAGGAAAGTCAACTATGTCAAGTTTTGGGTTATGATTTGGACACTTTAAGTATAAAGTTGTCACTTATGTGATTTATGGAATAAAGTGGATAATTGGGAAACTCATGGATTAAGATTTCGGGTTGTTTGATAACGTTTGGAATTTTAGTTTAAAACTAAAATTCACTATGATATGTTATGTGTCGGAATAGGTTCTGACTTGACCGGGTATATCTGCGGAGCCGCAGGAGCTTCAGTAGATAATACCGTTTTCCAAGGTAAGGGTTCATCTTTCTTAATATACCTTTTTGGGGATTGACGCAGGGTATATTAGGCTAGATGAGGCGGGTCCTGGGCCGATGGTGGGGCCCTTGACCAGTCTAGTAAGCATGTCTAGTGGTATGCAGGTCCTATACTTGAAGCACTCTACATTATGTTTCTGCGGTCGGTTCGACCATCTATGTTTGATACGGCTTCGGCCGTGGGGTATCGCGGCCCCTCGCTGGTACCATGCGACATGTATGTATGTTTGACCCGGCTCGAAAATCTCCAGCCACCGGGTACCGGTCGGTGAGTTGGACGCAACCACCACGACCATTCTGTATGCTAATATTTTTCTGCAGGTTTCCGCGTTTATTATCCACTAGATATGCACTGGCTCTTACTGAGTACCTTTCGAGGACTCACCCCCTTATTAATCATATTTTTCAGGGGCTTCTGATCAGCAGCCAGCGGCTTAGCCCGCGTGGCTGATACTGCTTTTGGTACGGAGTAGCAGCGGTAGTGAGCGGCAGCTCGAATATCGCCGCCTCACAGTAGGTATTCGGTATTTTGTTTACTCTGGCTCTGTAGGGTAGTGTGCATGCATATACATCAGACGACTGTATATTTTGCGGAACTCCTCACCCAACGAAGTGGGTGGAAGTTCCTATCTGATGTATAACGTTTAATTCTGTATTAATCACGCGATATTTCTGTAAAACCACTAACGTGTTTCCGAGTGCAGGTTCGGGCGGTAAGTAACTTAGAACGCCTTAAAAATCTGAATAATGCGTTAGAAACATAAGTTCGGAAAAAGTTTTAAAATGGGTGGGTTTTTGGAACCGCAACATTTGACAAACTCTGTTCTGACATCTCCAGCCGCCTCGATTGACCGCTTTCGTACAAGTTCCGACAAGTATCACGGAGGGGTGGTGACATATGATCCCTCACACTTTGATGGTCTTTATCAATGTATTGAAAGAGAAGAATTACTGAGGCTAGGACTAGTTGATTTAGTAGATTGGCTTGAAAAGTTTAAACTATTTGAGTTTCTGGAAATGGGAATGGATGGCTACCCTCATTTGGTTGAGGGTTTCTACTCCAACCTAGAGCGAGGTAGAGGAAAAGGAATAAATGTGATAGTGATCACATCAAGTATAAATGGTAAGGCTATTTTCTTTTCAAAGGCTCATGTAACAGAGATGATGTGGATAAAGAACTCAGAAGAAGATGAAAAGGATCAGGATCTTCTAGAGAAGGCCTACAAGTTCTTCTTCCCTGAAGTTTCAGAACAAGGGCTACCTCTCCTAGGCCAGTACTCACCAGGTTCATTCATAGAGTTGAGCCATAGGGTGTTGCAATGGGTCATTACTTCTATGCTCCTTCCCAAAAAGGGAACACAAAATGTAACATGGAGGGGATCTGACCTTGATGTATAGGATCATCCAAGGCGTGAGCATAGATTTCACCAAGAGAGTCTTGGAACGCATGGAATCAGTAACCACTACAAACAAAGGTAGAAAGAATTTACCTTACCTTGCTCTTATGTCAGAATTTTTATCTAAGGCTGGAGTTGTCCAGGAAGATTATAAACCTATTGGGTTTGGATGTGGTGAGTTTATGCTTGATCGTAGGCTAAACAAAGGTGGTTTCAAGAAGGAAAAAAGGATTTGGGTAAGAAATCATATTAAATATTAAGCTGCAATTCAATCTACATTGGATATGGAAAAGAAGAAAAAGAAGTCCTCTCCTTAGCTAGATTCAGAGGAAATAGACTCAAAGCCTTCTTCACTCTTTCCGGAAGCAACCCAGCTAGATTCAGATGCCTCAGAAGAATGAAGTTTTTAGTTCTTTCTTTTTAATCAGTTTTTTTGGGCTATAATTTCTTGATATTTTTCTTAATTTCTTGGTTACTTGGATATTTTGGTTTCTACACTTACATTGGTTGATTTGTTCAACCTTTTTGCTTAGATGTTTATGGTTTATATCATTAGTTTTGCCTATTTGTTCATATGTTTATCTGTTGAATATTTGATCAACATGTTGATAGTCCCTATCAACACGTGGATGGCATTTATCCGCAGAAGTTTGGTTTGACTCATGCATTGACTTTGTAGTTATTGTGTTTTGATGGGAAGTTGAGTTTTCCAACCCTTTCTTTCATATATTCAAGCATGTTTGCATAAGCATGACCTGTTAAACCTTTTAAGAAAGCATGCTTAGTTAATCTGATGCATGCATGCGGTTAACTATTAAAGTATTTGTCTAGAATCATTGTTGATTAAATACAAACCCTAGTTCATATATTCATGACACAAAACACAATCGTTTTAGCCCAAGCATCAACAACATGATGGTTATTGAGTAATATATGGTTCATGCTCATACACTGATCATACTATATCATTCTGATAAATGAGTTAATAACTTCATATATGTATAAATTCATGAATTAAACTGTTCTAAGTATAACAAAACAGTGAATCTGTACTTACATGCATAAAAAACCATCTACTACATATCACTCTATATGTTTATAATCACAAGGCTTCTACTTGTATCACTTGGTGATTATGAACACATTGATGGCATACTTATCAACGTGTTGATGAAAACTTGGTTATACATTTAGTTCCAACTACACTCTTACATTATTACTTCATTTTGTTTGTACCTTTTGTATGATAACAAAAAGGGGGAGAAATATGTTCAAGAAGTAAGGGGGAACTTGATCATTTTGATAGATTGCACTTATATCCCAATGTTTTTTCAAATCTATTTTTTAAGGGGTAATATGTTCTAAAGGGGAGAATATGTTTAAAATTGCCTAAAAGCTTTTCAAAGCTCATTCTAATGGGGAGCATATATTCTCTTAAAGTGCTTTACTTATCCGATTTCAAAAAGGGTTATCAAAACTTCTTAAACTGTTTTGGCATCATAAAAAGGGGGAGATTATTGACTTTATTGATGGATATTTACATAAGATGCAAAATTCATGATTCATAAGGCATGTAGCAATCCAATATGAAGCCATCCACTCCACTACTAAGTTAAAGATATGTGAGAAGAAATTCAAGTTTGAAGAGCTAAAAAGGATCAAAGATCAAAGAGAAATTCCATCAAGTTGTTGAAGCTGTCTTCATCAATACATTGATCGAAGATGACAAAAAATTCCAAGGACTTGTAACAACTATCTCAACATCTTTCAACATTCAAAAAACACTTCATATGCAAAGCATTCAAGCTTAACGGCTACCAAAGATCTTGAAGACGCTCATACACTATTTTGACAAATTCTGGAGCCTATATAAAGAAGATGAAGAAGGAGATGAAGAAAAAAATTGTCGGATCATTCTTTATGTACAAAACTAAACTTCTCATACTCTCATTCAAGATCAGAAAGACTCTCAAAGCCTACACCACAAAGCTACACACTCAGAGATCATCCTAAGAATTCTTTGTTCATACAGAAGAGAGTCATACAAAGAAGCCTCATTGTTTTACAATATTCTTTTATAAAAAAGGATTTCTCTCTTGTGCTTTCATAGATCAACTACACATATTGGTGCTATTAGACCAGTTCTACATCACTGATAGTGTGATACTTTCTGAGAAAGAGGAAGGTTAATAGTTTCTTCTATCAACGTATTGATCACAGTTTACTGTCATCATTTTAAGTCTTGTTAGTCATGCAACTGCATAATTCCTATGTATCAGACAACCATTTGAGAAAGTCCTCTTAGTCAGACACCTTGTTAATGTCCTATTTGTCAAGCATTTGTAAAGTCTTGTGTGTCAGATATTACTGAAAGTCTTCTAAGTCAGGCACCTCTGTATAAGTCTTGTGTGTCAGGCATCAGTTATAGTGAAGACACTTTCAAGTGTGTCTTTATCAGAGGACGTGGGTCAAGTTGGACCAAACCTGTATAAATCTTTGTGTCCTTCACTTTGCTTGGCTTTCATACTGTCTAGTTCATCAATGCGTTGATACCTTACCTTTGCAAGTGGTTTTCAAAATTATCTTATCAACGTGTTAATAAGGGTTTTTCAAGTGTTTTGATTTCAAGTGTTTTAAACTTGTTTTAAAGCCAATTCACTATCTCTTGGCCATATTTGGGTCTTCAATTGACCCATTTGCAAGCTTTATAAGATCAACTTGAACTTTAAAGTGAGGATGAGAGGAAAAGTGGTGAGACAAGTGAGGTGAGATTGAGAGAAGATGGTAAGAAAGGTCAAGAACCTTTGAGAGAAGACAAGAAGGAGAGTGATCCGAGAGAGAAAAGAGAGATAGATGGAAAACAAGAGGAGTGGCCACCACTAGCAAAACAGAGAGACATCAAGAAAGAACTACTTGGCTGAAACCCTCCTCATACCCTCACAATGTTTGCTAACCTCTGACATTACTTCTTCTCTTTCTTCTTGTGTGTCTTATATCTTGCAGGAGTAGCTGCATACAAATTTAACCCCAGGAGACAAAAGAGATACAAGATCAAATTTATGAGCTACTTTCTAAAGGGTATATCAAGGAGAGCATGAGCCCTTGTCTAGTACCACTGCTTTTGGTACCAAAAAGTGATGGCACTTGGAGGATGTGCATGTATTGCACATCTATCAATAAAATCACTATAATATATGGATTCCCTATCTCTAGTCTTGATGGCATGTTTGATGAATTATCTAGTGCTTGCTATTTTTATAAGATTGATTTGAGATCTGGTACCACTAGATTAGAATGAAAAGGAGGATGAGTGGAAGACTGCTTTTAAGACTCATTTGGCCTTGTATGAATGCAATGTGATGTCTTTAATTTGGTCAGTCAAATACACCTAGTACTTTCATGAGATTGATGCACCGTGTTCTTAGGGAATTCATTGCTAAATGTGTGGTTGTCTACTTTGATGATATACTAATCTATATCACTACACTTGATGAGCATGTTATGCACCTTAGGAGCGTACTTCACACACTTAAGAAGGAGTCATTGTTTGCTAAACTAGAGAAATGTTTGTTTTGTGCTCCTAAGGTTAATTTGTTTGGTTATGTGGTTAGTAAGGATGGGTTAAGGGTTAATGAGTCCTACGTGAAGGCAATCCAGGATTGGATTATACCTACTAGTATCACTGAAGTTAGGTCTTTCCATGGTCTTGCAAGCTTCTACAAGAGGTTTGTCAAAGACTTCTCTTTACTCGAAGCTCCTTTGCATGATCTCACAAAGAAGACTATTGACTTTGTATGGGGTGAGTCCCAACAAAAGGCTTTTAATGAGTTGAATTCTAGGTTGATTAGTGCACCCTTGCTTGCCTTGCCCGATTTTGATAAATTGTGTGAGATTGAGTCTGATACTAGTGAGATAGGCATTAGGGTTGTATGACAACAGGAGGGTCGGTAAATGGCCTTATTTTGTGAGAAGTTGAGTGGTGTCACCCTCAATTACTCCACCTATGACAAGGAGTTATATGGCCTAGTAAAGTCTTTGAAAAATTAGTCTCACTACTTGCTCCCTAAAGATTCTGTTATGTATACTAATCATTATTCATTTAAGTACTTACAAGGTTAGCGTAATTTTAGTAGAAGCCATGCAAAGTGTATTGAGTTCATTGAGTCCTTCCCTTATACGATAAAATACAAGAAGGGAAAAGAAAATGTGGTAGTTGATGCATTGAGTAGAAGATATGTTTTGTTTCCTGTCTTTGATGCCAAGATTGTTGGATTTAAATGTTTGAGAGACTTATATGTATGAGATGAGGACTTTGGCCAAATCAATAGATCTTGCGTGCCAAATGGCTTCAACTCCTATTATGTATTTGATGGCTATTGTTTAAAAGTAACAGGTTATGTATTCCAAGAGGATTAATGATAGAGGTTCTTTTGGAGGAGGCACATGGTGGCGGCCTAAAGGGCCATTTTGGTGTTCTAAAGACACTAGCAGCTGTCAAGGAGAATTTCTACTGGCCATATTTGAAGAAGGACATGGAGATCATCTATGAGAGATGCCTTACAAGCAAGAGGGATAAGTCTAGACTTATGGCCCACGGTTTGTACACTCCTCTTCATGTTCCTTCTCTGACCTGGGTTGATTTGAGTATGAATTTCATTTTTGGTCTACCTAGGACTGCTAGAGGACATGATAGAATTTTTGTGGTGGTGGATAGATTTTCTAAGATATCTCATTTCATTCCATACCACAAGATTGATGATGCGTCTCATATAGCTAAATTTTTCTTTAGGGAAGTAGTAAAGTATTATGGTTTGCCTAGGACTATTGTGAGTGATAGGGACTCTAAGTTCCTTTCACATTTTTGGAAGGTTCCGTGGGATAGGTTGGGTACTTCTTTTACTATATTCCACTTCACACCACCCACAAACTAATGGGAAAACAGAAATTACTAATAGGACATTGATCACTACATTGAGAACTTGTTGAAAAATCATTTGAAAGAGTCAAAAAAGTGTTTGCCTCATGTGGAGTTTGCTTACAATAGATGTTTCCATTCAACCACTCACATGAGCCCATTTGAGATTGTATATGGTTTCAATCCCCTTACTCCTCTTGACATGATTTGTTTTCCTTTGAAAGATGTTATGGGTGTAGGTAGAGAGAAAAAGGCCAAAGCTATGAGAAAGCTTCAGTCACAAGTTCAAGCTCAAATTGACAAGTCAAATGAGGATTATGCAAGGAAAGCCAACCAATGAAGCAGGATAGTCACCTTTGAGTCGGGTGATTGGGTTTGGCTCCACTTGAGAAAGGATATTTTCCCATAAGAGAGGAAGAAGAAGCTTGTACAAAGAGGAGATGTACATTTCCAAGTGATTCAAACAATAGGGGAGAATGCTTACAAACTTGACATTCCTAGTGAATATTATAATGTGCATGCTACTTTCAATGTTTGTGATTTATCTCATTTTAAAAGTAACGAAGAGTTAAATTCGAGGATGAATTCTTCTCAAGAGGGATAGGATGATATATATGCATAAGTCAAGTCTTCAAGTCAGATCTTAAGTCCTCTACATGGCATTAGGGCACCCATGACAAAAGCAAGATCAAGGAAAATGAAGGAAGAACTCAACCTTTTCATGTAGACTATAGCCGAAAGTTGGGGGCAAGAAAGAGAGATTTAAGAAGCTACAAGAAGAATGGAGAGTTCAGGACTTGAGATATTTGCACAAGAAGAGGATTTGTAGTGCAAAGTATTCAGGTTAAGCACCCACTATAGTCCTAGAGATAGACAATAGAGGGGTGAATTGACTTTTAAACCACTTAAAACACTTGCTAGTTTTGAAAACAAAATTGTTTGAAAACTCTTATCAATGCTTTGATAAGTTGGATTTTGAAAACCACTTGTAAAGTAGAGGTATCAACGTGTTGATGATATACACAACAAGAAAAGCAAGTAGTAAAGGACACAAGGATTTATAGAGGTTCGGTCCACTTGACCTATGTCCTCTACTCAAGATCAACTTGAGATTTTAATCCACTATAACTGAAGCCTGACAAACAATGCTTATACAGAGTTTCATGACATATAAGACTTTCACTTATCGGACTTATAGGACTTTACAAAAGCCTAAGACAGATGACTTAGAAATTGCTTGACTAACAAGACTAACAAGACTGCCCGACACACAGGACTTAAGCCTATTGCCTGACTAACATGACTTTAGAAATAACAAATGATCTATGATCAACACGTTGATAGAACATACTATCAACCTTACTCTTCCTTGGGAATTTCAAGAACTTAATGTTGAAGAACTAGTCTTGCAACACCAAATGCTGAAGTTTATCTATGTAAGCATGAAAGAAAGATCTTTTACAAAATAGGAGTATAAAACAGAAAAGGATTTCTCAGGAAGAATCTCTTTAGATGTGATCAAAGCTCTTGTGGATCAATCTCTGATCTGTGTAGGTTTGTCAATGAGTATTTGGAGAGTATTTAAGCAGTGGATGATGGAGATGAGAAGTGTTAGCTCTGTACAATATACACAATATGTATTTTGATCGATTCTTTTCTTCCATTCATCCTTATTTATATAGGCTCCAAGTATGCTTAAATATGTAGAGAAGGGTCTCGATAAGTGTAGTAGCCCCTGTGATTGAATCCTTTCATTTCTGAGTGCTTTTGAACCTTTGGCAGATGTTAAAATAGTCCTTTCAAATCTTTGGCACTTTCTATATTCTTCATCAATGCATTTATGAAGACTAGCTTAAACAACTTTTACTAAATTTCTTCATGCTTTCTTGACGATCTGATGTTTGATAAGACTTGAATTACTTCACAAATGTATTCCTCTTTGATCTCGGGTGGATAACTTCATCATTTAGATGTCTTTTCTCTTCCAAGTATGATGTTTGCTTCTTCAGCAAACTGTCATCAACGCATTGACGTTGAGTACATCAATCAGTTGAATGATATTCTTTCATTTCTTGAATAACATGCTCTAATTCTTTCCATTTCCTTCTTGATTCAGGTGGATTTTTTCACCACCACCCCCGTTCCCATTGATGTGGAAGCATGTTTTTGCAGTATCAGTGGTCAGGGAATCAGGGGACTGGCGGTGACATCGCATCACCTCCGTGATTTGTGTGGTGGCCCTTTTATAACCCGTCCCTTTAAAAAAAATTCTTAAGTTATCTAGAGTTGTTTACTTCTAATGAGTTTGTCAGGTTTTACGCACTCTTATTTAAGCCTTGAACCTACACCCGGAAATATGTTAGTGGTTTTGCAGTAAATCGCGCGGTATATTTAAGGGATACATTAACGAGGAGAGCCGCCCACTTCGTTGGGCGTGAACTCCTCGATAAATAAAATACAGACCATATTTAATATCTAACTAAGTGTGTTATGTTGTTTACTACTACAGAGCCCGAGTTCTAACCAAAGAGTAAAGTACGTACTGCGGGGTATAGTCAGGATCAACAACCGACTAACGCCCAGATGTTGCTGCTATTGCTAAACACAAACAATAAAGTTTAATAATCATTAGACAATCATAAGAGTTCTTTTGCATATACAAAAATCACCACTATATCATCTCTATCGAGACTACCCCCTAAATATTAATAGTAATCACAATTGATAAACAGTTTGTACCTCAAGTACAAAATAGCAGGACGACCAGGCGGAGCTATCCCGCGGGTCGTAAGTCAGATGTTCCAAAAATATTAATATAATTAGGGGTGAGTCCTCGAGAGGTACTCACTAAGGGGGGTAGGTAAGGATCACGGTTTTTATTTTAAAAACACCTGCATAAAAGGTTAGTATGCAATATTCTAACAATTTATACAACCTAATATATCATGGATAATGATGTGCAATGTTATGATATGTAATTCAGGAGTCCCATAGGACTGGTATCCAATTTTCAGGACGACAGCCCCCGAGGCTAACAAAGCCATCGGGGTAGAACATCAGAATGGTACCAAACGGGGGTGATCGGCCCCAGAACTGTCGTGAGGTCAACTTTGACCCGATAACAATATTTTATATTAGGATCAACTTAAGTCGAGTTATCAGTTATTTATTCCATTTAATAGCGGGGAGTTGAAAGTCCCATAATTTTAAAAACCTGCATGCCATTAACCTTACCATGTAACTAGCCTCGGGAGTCACTGGGCCCCACCATCGACCCGAGTACTAGCAATTAACTAACCTAATATGCGATACGGTAACTCAAAAAATATATTAAGAAAGTTAAACCCCTTTACCTAACTATCGATACAGTTCGTGCGATAACCCGTGCAAACGTGGTTCCCAGCCACCAGACTTTTACTCTATGCAAATATACACTTGTAAGGTTTTGAACTTAACAATTTTCACCTTACTTAACACAA
>JBBYHH010459373.1:0-11375 GCA_038382905.1 Daphne laureola
ATCAAGATAATAAAGCTGGAGTAGGGAGAGCTGATCCGATATATCCCACCTACTCCAAAACACACCCCTCATTGCGCAGGGTGGGGCAGGAAGGCTCCCAACCCCACTAGACCACTGCCCATTGCCTTTGTCATAGCCCCCGAATACCGAGGCTTCCTCCAAACCACTCAAACTTCCAGATCCATCATCACTTCACCATGAACACGCTTCTGCCCCTTCCAAAACCTCCCAACTAGCACGCTAGCAAAGCCTCTCGCACGAGCTCGAAATCGGCAGAGCAAAACCTTCGCACAACCAGAACAAGTCCACGAGCCCGGCCTGTGCAATTGGATCGGCGTAGACAGTCGATGGGAGATCAGACGCTGATGAACATGAGCGGTGCAAGGGCTCCGCCATACGGCAGAGCCCCACCTCGAGCCAGGACCGCCGCTCGCGAATCAGACCGTTAGAGCAATACCCGTTACCAACCAAAGAAAAACAAGGCTCATCATTGATGAGGATGAAGACCGCGCTAGGAAGACTATCAGTAAGTCGAGGAAGTCGAGCACCCCGCTTCAAAGCCGAAGCGGTCACCGGAGAAGTCCACACGTCCGCACCAGCTCCGACGACAGTTCTAGGGTTTGTGGGGAGTAGGAGCATCGCAATTTCCAGTCAATCAGATCCAAGAATTTATATCCACAATAAAATATTTCAGTCACAGAAAAATGAGTAAACTCTATTTTTACTCCCTTAACTATAACATTTGTCTTATTTTGGTCATATTTTAAGAATTCGTTATATTTTAATCTTAAAACTGAGTTTTTTGTCCCGTTTTAGTCATTCCGTTAAATTTTTAATTAAATTTTCCATTAATTAAGTTAATTTTACATAAATATCCTAAAAATACAATCTAATTACACATTTAATGAAATTATAGTAATTATACTTTTAATGAATATACAAACAAGTCCCATTTTTTTCGTTCTCTGATCTTTGAATCCATCATCTCGCCCGAATCCCTCCATCTCAACCTCAACCTCAACCGGATATTCGGCTTGTCCCAGTGCAGGGCCGACCTCAGCACCACGGAATACTCCGCCTGCCTCCAGGACGCCGCCCACCAAGTCCGGTAGCGCTGCTCGAAGCAGTCCGATGCACGGCGCTGAAAAGAAATCGGAGCACCGTCAATCCAGCCTGATCTCCGCCATAATCTGCTTCTCCTGCACCGCCAAGCAGTCCCTCGTCTACCGTTGCACCGTTTCCGGTCATCTTCATCGCGAATCGTCACCGAACCACAGCCATCAACCCATTTCCTGACCCAAGAACTTGGAACTGATCCACGTTCATGCCACAATTTAGTTGTTCAAGAAACATATCCGGTAGATCTAAGTGGCGGTGGGAGGGCTGAATGGCGATAGAGAGAGTTTGGGGTAGCGGATGGAGTTTTTTTGTTTGATAATCTTTTTTGGAAGGACGAAGAGAGATTATCAGGAAAAAAAGAAGATGAATAATTAAAAAAGTTTTGTTTTTGATGTTTAACACTGAAGTTGAAACCTGGTTATTTTTTACATAGACAACAAAATGAAAGCTTTGACGCGGATATGTGAGCTTCAGCAAAGAAAGATGATGTGATTTAATTATCTGGAAGGTGAGGGAGAGGGGGGATGAAGATAGCTTGGTGGCCTTTTTACGATGGGATCCAAGGTAATAGAAGAACATAATGATCCGCAAAAATAAAATTATAGCAGATCTCCCATGGCAGAAAATCTGAAGGAATTGGCTGATCTGAAAACCTGCATAATTTGGGATTCGCCGGCGAGATGATTGGGAAACAGAGAAGAGAAACGGGATTAGCACAACAAGGAAAAAATTAAAGGGTATTATAGTCATTTAAAAAAGTTAATGATTTTTTTTATGGAAAAATTAAAATATGATAAAAGTTATGATCTAAAATAAATAAGATAAATTTTTAAAATAAGATACATGTGTTAGTGTTAAAGTTAAGAGAGTTTGATTGAGAAATTAAATTTGTGCTCGTGACTAAATTGGAATAATAAAATTGAGTCATCGTCTTCAACTTTATTTTATTTAGATCTTTGGGGACAAAATCTTCTTGTAAACTTGGTTGTCGATTGTGATTGCGTGTGTAGATGTGGTGGAGAAAAGTGGGGCAATTTCATCCTTCTTCTTCTGCCACTTTCTTTCTTTCTTTCTTTCCCTTTCACCCTTATCCCATGCGCAAATCTAAGCCCCCCAATGAAACGATTCATTGTCGACTTCCCCCTCAAACTTTTCTTATCGTCGCCATGCTTATGCCACACCCACACCCACACCCACACGACTCCAACTCCCTTTTCGCTAATGTCTCTCTGTTAGTAGGAGTATTATTTAGTTTGATCCTCCAGATTTTATGGAAGCAGCATAGCACTAATATTTTGTGGGTGAAAATAGATTAAAGGCCCAAATGGAACGATTTGGGAAGTTGAAGGGGAACAGGGTAATTAAGTAGAAGGAGAAAAGTAATGGAAAGGCTCAGGTTAACGGCCTCTCATCTCAATGTTCAAAGGCAACCAACCAACCTAACCAAGTAGCTATTTTGCTCCACAGACGACAGTGACTCCACTTTCACACCCCTCTGGCCCATCCCGCTTCGGTGGAGATGGCATCTCCTCCTTTTTGATCAACACCTTTTCCCCTCAGAAATAAAAATAATGGAACTTTGCAACAACTTATAACAACAGCTTTTCATAGGTTTGCCAGAGTGAGTGACCATTGACAAAAATGGTAACTTGAAAAGTGGTAGTGGAGGAGAAGATAAAACCCAGTTCGCTGGCTGAACGAAGCTCACCTCAGGCAGCTCTCAAGTCTAAAGGAAGGTGGTCGGTGCGGGCTATAAGAAAGAACCTGTAAGTGAGGTGAGATGTGAAGAGAGATCTTTTTGCCTCTTTTGGGCGATAGGGAATCTATGCCCACCATCTGTTTGTTATTTTGCTCCACAGACCCCACAAGAACAACAACGCCTATATACTATTGCCAAAAGGTGTTGAAGTAAACACTCCATGCCCTTTTTCCAGAATATAAAAAATCCTTCCAACCAGATCAATATACTCGACTCAATTCAATCCCTTCCCTTGTCCTTTTTTTTTTTTTTTTTTTTCCTGAAGAATTTTGGGGCCATTATTGTATTGACCAGCTAGCTTGGGGTATTTTATACTACTACTAGAGTTCGAAAGCTGATTTTTTTGCGACTGTCGTTCGCCGGCCGTTGATGCCGACGCCGGTGAGTGCAGCGAGGGAATGCTTGACTGAGGAAGCGGCTCGTGCTCTTGACGAGGCGGTGGCTGTCGCTCGCCGCCGCAGCCATGCTCAGACGACGTCGATTCATGCCGTCTACGCTTTCCTGGCGCTGCCGAACTCACTTCTACGCGACGCCTGCGCTCGCGCCGGCGGCAGCTGCTATCACTTGCGCCAGCAGTTCCGCGTCCTCGACCTCTGCGTCGGAGTCTCGCTCGACCGGCTGCAGTCGTCGAGGGCCACTGGCGATGAACCGCCGGTTGCGAATTCGCTAATGGCTGCGATCAAGCGCTCGCAGGGGAGCCAGCGGAGGCGTCCGGAGAGCTACCACCTTCAGCAGCTGCATTACAACGGTGGCGATGGCGGCAGCAGCACGATGTCGTCAGTCATGAAGGTCGAGCTGAAGTATCTTATCTGGTCGATTCTCGATGACCCGAACGTGAGTCGGCTATTTAACCAAGCGGGGTTTCAGAGCTGGGACATAAAGGTTGCTTTGTTGCAGCCGCCGGTGACCCAGATTACTTCTCGGTACTCTCGAACCCGACGTCCACCCATCTTCCTCTGTAACCTGCCTGATTCGGATCCTCGCTCTGCTCTGAATCGGAGTGCAGTGAGCTTCCCCTTCCACCTACAAGAAGATGACACTGACAGTAACCATGGAAGAATCTGTCAAGTAATGATCGGAAATATTGGGAAAAATCCATTGCTAGTTGGGGTTTTTGCTACCGATGCTATGAGGAGCTTCACGGATAGTATAATGAGAGGAAAAGTTGCTTCTCTGCCCGTGGAGCTCTCTGCGCTGAAGGTGTTTTCCATTAATAAAATAATTGGTGAGTCTCTTGTTGATAGTGGAAACCAAGAGAAATTGGGTGCTGAGTTGAAGGAGCTTGAGCAGTTTGTGGGGGATGTTAGTGGCAGTGGGGCTCTGTTGAATCTTGGGGACCTGAAAGAATTGGTTGCCGATAGCATTACAGTTGATGCTGCGGGATCAATTTTGTCCAAAATTTCTCACTTATTGGAGTTTCATAAAGAGAGGTTGTGGTTAATTGGAGCTTGTGCTACCAATGACTTGTACTATAAGTTTTCAGCAAGATTTCCAGGCATAGAGAAGGACTGGGATTTGCAGCTGCTTCCAGTCACCTCTCCTAGTTCATTGAAACGAAACTCCAGACCAAGGTGCTTAACTGATCCGCTGTGATTATGATGTGCTTGCTTGCTTGCTTCTTCTTTTGTTGCTTGAATCTTAATCCTCAAGTCGGTTGGTTAGAAATTTAAATTCTCTGAATTTTAAGGTTGATAGGATTGCTGTGCAAACTTTACTATTCTTGTATGTTGGTGGTTGTCTGCTTAGTCATATTTGTTTCAGTTTTTGTTTGTCGTTCAATTCCTCTGGTAATTACTAACTAGGTAATGATGCTTTTTAACAGTGACCTGTGTTGCCTTTTGTTGGATTTTTTTTTTTGGGTCTGATCGTCTTGCAACATGTTTCGCAGTTATAGTTTCCCTCTTGCGCCTTTGTAATAATTCTTAATTAAATAGATGTGGCATCAGTATTGTCCTTAAAAGGCAGAGTACTCTTTATTTGTTGCTTGCCACATGGACTTGTTGGCTCTAAACAAAAATGGTATGGTGTGTAATTTATGGCCATAAAACCTGTAGGTGCTGCCTACAAGAGTTTCATATTGTTTGATATCATTAGACTTGCTGCACCAAGTTTGTAGTGGTACCTTATTTGAAGCTGGGCATGCTTCTAGGATAGATGCAAACCCTATGGATATGGTCATCAGTCGTTGGTCTCCAAGCACTATGCAGTAGAGATCTTAAAAATTCCACTCTGTGAGAGTGATGGGAGTTGGGTCTGTTCACATAGCTAGGGGCTACTATTTGTTGAATCTTGTTTCCTATGGGTGTGAATTATCAATTTTTTGATGTAATGAAGCTTGACTTGATTGATTTGTGGAAAGCATTGGAGGCATACATCGAGTTTGTGTTTAGGCTTGTACATTTTCTGTGCACTTCATCTCCTGATAGGCTGATAGTTTGTAATCAGATCTCACAGTTCCATGCTCATGATATACTTACAGCTTGATGGGGTCCTTTGTTCCATTTGGTGGATTTTTTCCCGAGTCCTCTGATTTTGAACATCAGTTGAGCAGTGTCAGCCAACCTTTTTCTCATGTTCACCTTAGCAATGAGAAAAATGAGCAAGAAGCTGATGCAAATCAGAGGGTTGGTTCAACTGCTATTGTTGCTGGCCAGAAGTCAGAAAACTTACCACCTTGGTTACAGGTGGCGGCCCTTGATACAAGCAAGGGAGGTGAAGGAACAAAGGTTTGTTACATGAAATCTTAGCTACAGCCTAGCTCCACAAACTTAATCACAAGTCATTGTACGTTTTTGTAGGTCTGTTTATCCATTGAGTTGTAACATAGCATATATTCCAGTGCAGGCTAAAGATGACATTGCAGAGTCAAGTACTAGAATTTCATCTCTGCGGGAAAAATGCAATGATACTTCTCGGCAGCTTCATCATCTTCAACAACTACCTACAATAGATCAACAGCAGAGCAGGCCACAAGTCCAAATTCCTGAAACAAACCAGAATTTCAGGGATAAAAGGCACATCACTGAACAACAAATCTTATTGAACGATTGGTCCTCAAACAAATTTAGTGGGGTTCAAACCTCGTTTTCAACACCACCAATGGCATCCACATCAAAGAATATTGCCTGTCAATCTCGATTATCAGCAGAATGTCCAAAGGCATGGCAGTTATACAAGGAAGAATCCTCTAGTTCTCATGCTTCTCAACTGTCTTCAATACTAAATGAGAGATATACGCCATCTATTTCTGCTCTTCCACTGACGACAGATTTGAGAATTGGAACAGTTGATGTTGTGACTAGTCAGGAACCCATCACTTCACAGTTTCAGATTCATGGAAAATTTGTGCAGCCTGTCTCCAGCTCCATATCCACCGAGTTCGATGGTAATAATGAGAATGTTTCTCGTCAGCTTACCCCGTTTTCTTCATGTTCGAGTCTTAATTCACAAGAAAGGTTCAATTTAAGAGATTACGAGGACATTAGACAATGTCTTAGTGAAAAAGTTAGTTGGCAGGATGAAGCTATTGATGCTGTTAGTCATGCTGTATCGCGCTACAGAAGATATTATGGTTCAAGCCTTAATAAAGGTCTATGGTTTACTTTTGTTGGACCAGATAGAATTGGAAAGAGAAAAGTTGCTTCAGCAATCGCTGAGATACTATCTGGTAGCCAGGAAAATGCAATCTTCATAGATTTCTCCTTACAAGAGATCTCTGGTCAGTCAAACTCCATGTTCAAATGGCAAGCATTAAATATTTCTGTTGATGATGTCTGGGGTAGCAGAAGAGTTTCCGATCTCATTGCTGTGGAATTGAAAAGGAACCCTAATTCGGTTATCTTCCTTGACAATGTGGATAGAGCTGATTTTCAGGTCCTTCAGAGCTTATCTGATGCCATTAGAACTGGTATATTCAGAGGCTCATCTGGGACAGAACTGAGAATCAGTGATAAAATATTCATTGCTTCAACTACGACAAGAGGCAATTCCATTTGCCTTCCGAATTCGGAGTCCTTGCATTTCTCCGAAGACATGGTACTTGGAGCCAAGAGCTGGCAAATGCAAGTTTTGGTTGATAATGCTTTTGAGAGACATGGTAATGATGTGAAAGTCAAGATTACTAGGATCAGGGAAACCTTGAAACCTACGCACTTGAACAAGAGAAAATCGGATTGTGTTAGTGAGTGCAGCGCAGTGAGCAGGAGCAGCACAGATGAACGTACCAACAAAGTTAAAAGAACCTGTCTTGACTTAAATCTACCTTTGGTGGAGTGTGAAGAGGAGATACAATACGAAGACTCCACGTCTGAGGATTCAGAAACTTGGCTGGATGAATTCTTGGGACTAGTGGAAAACGAGATATGCTTTAAGCCCTTCAATCTGGATGCACTTGCTGAGCAAATTCTGAAGACGATTTCCTTACGGTTTGAAACCGCTGTTGGATCTGTGGCAGGGTTAGAGGTGGAAGAAGATGTTGTGGTGCAGATTCTTGCAGCCCTGTTGCTGTCAAACATGAAGTCTGTGCAGGAGTGGGTTGGTGGCGTACTGGGTGGGAGCTTTGCGGAAGCTAAACGAAAACACAGTCTCACTTCCCAGTCTTTTCTGAAACTGGTTGCTTGTGAAGGTGTTCATGTCGAAGAGCAAGCTCCTGGGGTATGTCTTCCTGCAAAGATGATTGTAAAGTAACTTTTTTTTTTTAATTAATCAGATGTATAATGTAGCCATTAGGCCTTGGTGATTTTAGTGCCTGACGGCCTTATCTTGTAGGAATAACCCGGAAGGTAGAAGTTTTACAGTATAGTACTGTTGCAGGGTAAAGTAATGCACACTGCTGTAAAATGGTAATCTTTGAAGCCCAGATAGCTAACTGTTTTCAAGTGAGAGCGCTCGAAGAAAAGACTAGTGATTTTAAATCCATCATCTTTTTCTATAATTTTCTACTAAAAAGTAATTGAGATAATTGAAATCAAATTAGTATTTAAATCAAAACATTGCAAAACTTATAAGACCAGTGAGTATTAGTATTTGTTAGCTAATGATATGATATAGTAGTTGTTGAAAGGGGAAAATGTAACTCACTAAATAACAATTCTCTGTTTCATCTATATGAATAAGTTCACCGAAGTCCAATGGTACATGCTGGCGGGCGCAGGAATTTTTTCTTATGGAGACACAATTTTATATATCGATATTTTATCTCGAATTTTATTTACGGAAAATCTTGATTACGTAGTTAGGATGATCTTTTTGTAAGTGTATAATCTTTTCGAACAGGTACATCTCTAATATTATGATGAAATACATGAATCTTTTGTTAAAAAGTGAGTTACTATCATCAACTTTTTACTTATCTATAAGAATTTAATCTTTAAAAAACGTGTCAATATTTTTTTAAAAATAAATTATAAATATTCATACAAAATTGTAAATAAAAATAGCTAAATAAATGAAATTTTGGATAGAAAATAAATAAATAAGAAACTATGTGGGTAGTTAAATACTACTATTTTCTTTTTTGTACCCCACACTTAGTTATTACCAAATATTAAGTCTAAGACTTGAATTGCAACAATTCATAATTCAGGGTTTTATATCTTTCCCTTACAAAGTATATGGACTAAAGTAAATTTTATCCATTTTCTAACTAAAACCCCACTTCTCTTACACACAACAGGCCACACGCGTTTTACAATTTCATCGCCACTATTGGTTTAACCACTCCCAGATCCCTAATGTTTCTCGTTTTAGTCAAAATAACCCTTATATTTATTTATTTCCATAAAAATACCATTATGGGTATTCTAAATTGTATTTTTTTAGTGGGGCCCACGTGCCCATGGTGCCCCTACATGCATCCATGATTCTTTCCCCGTGGGATTAGTTTTAATTAATCAAGTGAGACATGATAAATTGTTAAGGATAAAAGATAATTTTCTCGCTGAAGTTTACTAAATTTCTAAATTTTTAATTGAAGTTCATTTTGAAACGAAAATATCATCAACAGTCTATTGAATGCGTCAAATTGTCATTGGACGTTAAGTGTTCTCAATTGGCATTTATGTAGTGTGTCACTGGACAATTACGTGAATATTAATTGTATATTTTTGTAGAGTTAAATTTTAATTTCACTTAAAATTTGTAGAACTAGCAATTTAATTCTTAAATTGTGACAAATTTTAAGGTGAAATTAAACATTAACCCTACAAAATGTACAATTAATATCCACGTAGTCAATGTGTCTAGTTTCTATGAATATTTTTCTCAATTTTTTTTTTGAGTAAATTTGTTTTAGTAAAAAATTGAGTTAAACAAAAATTTAAAAATCAAACGTAATAATTAAATAGGGATGAAGTGAATATATTTCATGTTGACGATAAAAATATAAAAGGGTAAATTACTAAAAAGAAACCTTGTGTTAATAAAAAAAAAAAAAGAAATATTGTGATTTGTGAAAATCTTCCGTCTTCCTCTCTTGGTTTTCAGAACCCTACATAAATCTCTCTTTAATCGTTACAATCATATGTTCACTGATATTTTTAAGGTTGATGTTGATAATCCTGGTTTGTAACTGAGGACTTCAAGAACGTCTAGTGCGGAGAGATCTAGGGTCGACCACCTACAACTGTAATAAGGAAAAAATAAGTTTGGGGTTGTGTGTCTGGCGATCCATTCCAACGCTCAATTTAGTGAAATTTTATGTTAGAGAGATGAAAAGCTAGATAGTATAACCTAGAGCAATTGCAAAGGAATAAATTTCTCTGAGATCTTATAAAAATAATTTATGTCATATTCTGATTCTATTTTAAAATTGTCTTATTTTAGTCTTATTCTATGATTCAATGTTTCATTTTAATCATTTCCATCGACTTTCACTGTTACATTTGATGGAATTAATTGAAATTACCTTTTTACCCTTTAAAATTTTTCACTTTAGTCCTTAACATTACATTTGCCTAAAAGATTCAGGCCCAAAGTTCAACTTACTCCAAAATCCTGAGGGCCTTCGTCTCCATGCCCTACCATCTGCAACCAACAAATCTCTTCTTTTTTTTTCTTCCTTGTGCTAGATTTTAGAAACAAAATCACACCTGTTTCCATCTTCTTTTGATGCATCTTAATTGTTCATCCCAGGCCTCTACGACTCTACCCCCATTTCTCTCCGCCTCCTACACAGATTAATTTCAATTTAAATTCAGGTACTTGATCATGCCAACAATCTAAATTGTTTGTATTTGAACTTGGGTCCGTTAGTTATTTCACTGATTTGTGAAAAGGGTTTGTGCTATTAGCTTCTGCGAAGATGGGAAATGATCCGAAGATTAGAATGTGAAGAAATTCTCGGAGGATAAGGATTAAGTTTCGAAGAGGGAGAGAGGGAAGTATTTGTGGGAGAAGGTGAAAACAAAATTCCAACTTTGCACAGACCTTCTGACGGCGGCGTGCACAGTGGTTTCCAGCACGAGAGGGGAACATCAGGATAAATCCGATGTAGGGAACAGATGAACTCAAGGAGGCTTCTCGTACAAATTCGCCATCGGCAAGGACTAGATCTGGATGGGTGAGATCTGCGATGATGGCGACAGCTACAACGTCTGGCGGAGACAAATCCTACCCTGTGATCCCCAACTTGTCACCACCATCTCCGGCTTCCTCTACTTTCCTTTTAGATGTCACCGTCCGAATCGACCTCACTCGAATCAATGGATCCAGACGAATCAGTACAAGGGTTTTCAGTTTCAAAGCTCGAAACGGAGATTCGGGATGGACTCTGGATGATACAAGTTGAAACTGTTGGGTGTGTGACCAAGTCAGAGTTGGTTTAACCACTCTCCACGTTTGTAGCAGGTTTTTAGGATGGTTAATATATTTTTTGTTATTTTGTTGCTATTTACTTGGTATTAACCGTTGAGTATTGCTCTATAAAAGATGAGTTTTAGGTTCAGTCAAGTCAAGCAATAAAGTTCTCTTTCCCAGCACTTTCTCTCTTTTCTTTTACTGTTTGGTTCAGTGGTATCAGAGCCAGACCCATTCCTTTTTCGAAAAACTCCATCTCTTGTTGTAGCAAAATTCTGATGGAATCAGAAAATTTCATACAAGCAGTCATTCCACGTTTTGATGGTCACTACGACCATTGGAGCATGTTGATGGAAAAAATTTTAAGGTCTAAGGAGTATTGGTCCATTGTTGCAGATGAAGTTAAAGAACCAGTAAGGGGAACACCATTAACAGATGCTGAGAAGACAGCCCTTGAAGCCAGAAGGCTGAAAGATTTGAAGCCAAAAAATCATTTATTCCAAGCAATTGCTCATCCTATCCTGGAGACCATTCTTTGCAAAGAAACATCCAAGGATATCTGGGACTCTTTGAAGAAGAATTATGAAGGCTCAGCAAGAGTCAAGCGTGCACAGCTTCAAGCACTGAGGAAAGATTTTGAAATGCTGGCAATGAAGGATGGGGAGACTGTAACAAACTATTTTGGCAGAACAATGGAAATATG
>JBBYHH010459484.1:0-11374 GCA_038382905.1 Daphne laureola
TTCCCCCTCCCCCCCCCCGCATTTTGCAATTGCATTATGCTAGCATAAGCAAAAAATAGATTCATTACAAGCTTATTAGCTTCTTCAAGTTCCCAATTGCAGGAGGAATTGATCCTGTTAGCTTATCGTTGTACGATAGATCCCTGCAAATGTGAAGGTAATCAATTACGTAGCATAATCAACCAAAGCAGACCCTAGTCCCATCCTGCAGGAATTAGTTAACCTAGGAGAAAGACAGGAGAAAAAGCTTACAAAATCTGCAATTCAGACAAGGAAGCAATATCTCCAGATAGGTAACCCTCCAAATCCATACTTGCCAACCGTCTGAAAAAAAAAAAAAAAAAAAGAGTATAAATCACCGAAATGTCAGGTTCCAAGTATATAAGCAGGAGAATATTTAGGAGCACCAGGCACATACATGGATGTAATACGCGAATTTTCGCACTCTATCCCCACCCAACCTCTACCACAGGGATCAGAGTCCCCCCAATTGGGCGGACAGTTCTCCCATATACTCCTCAAAGATATTAGAGCACTTGCTGTACAAGAATATAAGGAATGGTTCAGATTTTATGAAACATGCAAATGGTTTAGCCAGAGGATTTTGTGATCTAATTTGCATATCAGAAATGACTAGTTGTTGTAGGAACCAAGAACACTGTATTGCAGGTCATGAAATGTTTCAAAATCTAGCCACTTGTCAATGAATTTCAGACAATTTCAGAAAGAAATAGCATTATCGGGGAAAACATGCTAAAATTGGCATAGAGCCCAATTAACTGGGTGATCAACTCCACCAAAAAGAGACTAACATTCAGAAGAAGAGAAGCCATTTTCTTCTCCAACAAAGTATTCCCAGAAAAGCAAGAAAACCGAGACAACAGAAGCAACTTACAATCTTGACTATTGGTAACTGCAGTAACTGTATAAATATACACAAAAACCGCCACAGAAAGCAATAGAATCCTGGGGATCATTTGCAAAACAATCAAAATGCTCCTCAGAAGTCTTCCTTCTCTTTGCAAAAAGTTTCGTAAACACCGCTCAACATCACTGGTCAAACTCAACCAATGGAGACTGATAGTTCTTCCCCAAATTTTTGCTGTAAAAGCTAGGTTTGATCTGTTTCAACTACTCAAAACTCAGCTATTCACCTCAATGGATCCAGGGCATTGCACTTTTGCAGGATAATTAAAATGGAATCAGAAACCCGGAAATGAGCATATTTGTCCTTTTTCTGGTCTTGCGCTAATAACAAAGTCAAACAGACTCTTTCTTTGAACCAATAAACCATAAAAATAAAAACTTGAGAGCTGTAGATAATTGTTGGGAAGAAAGGTGAGTGGTCTTGAATAATAGCTTGCTATAGCCTGCAAGTGGGTTGTCTCCGAGCATTAAATATGAACTTAATTTCTAGCTCCAAGCTGCAGGCCAGAGGCATTTTTCAAAAGATATTTATCCACACACCATAAAAACAGATATGTTAGCTTCTCAAATTTCCACTTCTTATGATGTGAGTAAATCGGATGTTGACCCACATTGAGAGTCCCTTTCCGTGAAATGTTCAAACCAACTATTTTAGAAAGAGCAAAACTTTGCAGAAAGAAAATTAAGTATGCGAGTAATCAAGTAACACGCAGCCGGTAATTAAAGGCCTAATGACGAAATTTGCTTACCTAATCCGAAGAGCGCCACAGTTCACAACAAAGAAACTTTCAGCCCTCTTCTCTCTCCTCTTAGCCATCGCTGTCCCTTCTTTGCTCTGGCCGGCGGAGTCACTTATACGCGTAAAGGATAAACAAATTATGCGAATAAAAGTTATAAGAATTATGCCCATGTATGAAATTCATGTGTTCACCAGAAAAGTCTGAAATTTTCTCTAAACGGGGACCGTCTGGCTTGACATGGTGGCGCAAGTGGTTGGTGAATTCGGGCATTGAACTGAGGATTTTGAACTGGAGACAGTAGCTCCAGAATGAGTTGGTTCAGTGAGTTAAGACATCTTTGAGTTGGATTTTTATGTTGTGTGGAGAAAATCAGAAAAGATTTGTGCTTGAGTTTTGAGACCTCAACTGCTAAATCGGCGGTTCACGCCATGCGCCGGCGCCAAAGAAACTTGATATGAATGAAAATTTTGAAAAAAATTCATAATTAAACGAACCTTAACTTTTATTTACCGGAAAATTTTCATTTAAAGAATTCTTTAAAAGAATTACTCTATCTGATCTGAATTAATTTATTTATTTAATTTCCATATTTTAAAATTTAATATTCGATCTAAATTTTTATAAAAATAAGTAATGAATTTTTTTTTTTAAAAAATACACTTAAAAAAAAATATGTTGAAAATTATAATTAAATATCTAAATATTTATAAAAAAAATTATAAATTAAATATTATGAAATAATTTAATTAATTCAAGACGGAGAAGTATTTGAAAGTTAGAGATATCCCATTTATTAAAAGTATTGCACTTTATATATTAAAATAAGGAACACAAAAATCATAGACCGCATTTTGAAAGTCTTTGTAGCTTGTTTTAAGTTTTTAATATCCTCGAAACAAAAAACACGCCACTACCATCTATACTCCAAACGAATTGTATTTCCTATAAGAGGAGTTAACTCTTTTTTTTCCCTGAAAAAATAATTTTCATTTAAATTCATGCGGTAATTATCAAAGATAATCAGAGAGAGGGAATAAATCCTTAATTATACTATCCTAAATGCTCTAACCCATTATGAACAATAGTGTGTACAATCCCATTTAGATGCCGTCTAATAAAAAAACAAAATGCAAGACTCAAATAAGGAGAAATAATGTCTAATGTTATTGACTACCACACCAAAGTAAAAGAGGCACAGATTGTGAGAGCTTTGCAGTTCCATCACCAGTAGCTATGAGTCAGTCTAAAAAATGACCAATGTCCATCCTTCTCACGTCGCCTCCCTTGCCCCCAGAGTAAAGCCAGAGACTCCAAGTATAACACATCTGAATCAGAGTAGCCAAAGGCAAAGGACCATACCGACCAAATAGAGTTTGCGTCATTACGCCCAATAATGCTGATAGACGCCATCCCAGTTCTCTTACATAACACCGCATCAACATTCACCTTCACAGTACCTGACGGTGGCGGGATCCAACAACTTATCCCCGGATCATGGCTCTGAGTAATGTTTCTATCGCAATCATTGATCTTCCTCCATCCTGTGACCCAAGCTAGAATACGGGCAGCGATGCTACCTGGGTGCTCACACTTAAAGCAGTGTACCAAAGAAACCAAGCAGTAACCGCTATCAGAAGAAGATAAGAAATATCTGCCATTATCTTCTCCTGAAACCACTCGCACCAATCCATATCTTCCGTCGGAGGTGAGATACCCAGAAATTGCCACACTTTAGAAGCCAGCGGGCAAGACCACAAGCAGTGAGTAATCGACTCCGGATGCATTTGGCAGACCGGACAAGTTAGATCAACCACCATCCCTCGATGAGCAAAGCCATCCTGGGTGGGTAGGATATTGGCGCACGCGCGCCAAAGAAAAGTATGAACTCGTGGTGGGAGGTGAAGTTTCCAAAACCATGTCCAAAATGGATCAGCCACCAGTGGGTTAGAATGAAATTGTAAAGCATATGCCAAGTTATAAGCAGAGCGTACCGAGAACTGACCTGAATTCTCCATATCCCAGGTAAATTGGTCCAAACAGAATCAGGAATTGAGTGGCAAGGAACGGATAATCGCAACATCCGTCAGGTAAAATAAAGCCTCTATCTCATCCATTTTCCACGTATGCGTGAGTTGATTAACCAGATCCGAAACCAGCAGTGTCGGATATGTGGATGAGACTTTAGTAACCATATGCGATGGAAACCATCGATCAGACCAGACCGAGATCGTTGATCCATCACCAATATTCGTCCAGTGGCCACCTTGCAATAGAACCTCACGGCCCACCTTGCAATAAAACCTCACGGCCCGCTCGGAACACTATAACAATTTGTTATTTTATTTTATTTTATTATTTTATCTATACGCTCATATCACAAATAGAAATTTGTTGGTTGAAGAGTTCGTAAATTGTAGTGGCAATGATGATAAAAATTGTGTCAATGTATCTGATAATCATGATTTAATGATAAAGGAAGGAGATTTGTACGCATTAGTTTTTGTTATTTTAAGTTGATTTAACGCTTGTGGTCATCATATTAGCACTTGTATATTTTTGTAAAATGGAGTTTCATCACATCCAATCCAGAGTGTAATGAGCAGTAGGGGTGTAAACGAGCCGAGTCGAGCCGAGCCCGAACATCACTAGTTCGAGCTCGAATTCGAGTTCGTGAGAACCGGCTCGAGTTCGAGTTCGAGTTCGTTCGAGCCGAGCTCGAAAAAAACGGCTCGAGCTCGGCTCGTCTAATGTTCGAGTTCGGCTCGATAGTTTGCGAGTTCGAAAAATCTAAGAATTTAATTAATTAAAATAGATAAAAATAAGGATTAAGTTTTAAATTATCTCAAAACCATCATCTTTTTTGAGTTCATGGTTCGTGAAGCTCAGCTCATTTAACGTGGTTCGACTGTTCGAGTTTGAAATGGCTTGTGAATCGCTCGGTTCGTTTTATATTCCTAGCTCGGATTGGCTCGCGAGCTGGCTCGAACCGAACCTTAAAGGTTCGAGCTCGATTCATTTTACTACTCGAATCAAAATTTCAGCTCGAGCCGCTTGCGAACCAGCTCGACTCGTTTACCACCCCTAATGAGCAGTAGTGGTCAAAGTAGTGAAGAGTGAATGTTTTGAGCAATACATTAAGTAATACCCCTCCGTCTCAAACGTGTTGTCACTTTTAACTCTTTTTTTTTGTAGATTAAGATTGTCTTTGATCACTAATTCATTTTACATAATTATTACCCCTTCCAAACCCATTCTCACATCTCCCAACCCACTTCCTAAATTCTATGAGTGAATGTATATGTAAAGATAAAAATAGACTAAAATAAAAAACAAGTGTGAAATGATCATTTCATTTGGGACAAAAAAAAATTTGATATTGTAACAATACGTTTAAGACTGAAAGAGTATATATCAATATGCAATTTGAATTTGCGTGTTTTTTTATTTATGTTATTACAAACATTAACGGGTATGGTAATACAAGCTCAATCTCACTTGATTATGATAATTTAAATTAGAAATACAAAATGATGTTTGTCACCCTTATGTTTGTTTATACCACCCTAAGTAATTCCGTTCTGTAGGAGGGGGTAGAACTTACAATCTAGTTCCAACACAAAGTCAGATGTTAGGATTATAAGACAAGCATCCGGAAACTGTTGATCAGATTCTAGTAAGGATATGTTTTGTAAGAAGTCTAGACTAGTTACATAATCAGCAGTTTCCTGCATGTACACTTGATATGCTTGCACAGCCTTTACTATGGATGTAACCTGGCAGGATAACACTTGATGTGTTACGATTATCATGCTAATCCCGTTGAGTATAGCAGAAAGAGTGCTATTTCAGCATGATCAGGACATCAAATGCTAAATTAGGTGCTGTAACCTGGCAGGATAACCTTTGTACCGAAGATCCTGTAACGCCTGCTTTCCCACTGGTTCTGCTTGTCAGTGTAATAGGATTTTATGCAACACTGCACCCACGGGGGATTTCTTCCACTGCCTATCTTCTCATCGCTCTCGTCTCCAACTATTCCAAGTAAGAGGTTTCTCTTCATTTTTAATATATCAACATCAAAATTCCCAAAAAATTCATCCTGTAGACAAGATGGAATTGATTCAATATGTCAGAACAAGGTGAAAAGATAACATAATTTGGAACGGACTGGTAAGTGCGAATAGCGATGGCTGAAGAATGCTGGCCATAAATCAGTAACCAGATGTGACGAGACATTAAACTACACAGAGGAAGGAGAGCAAGTACCGGCTCTTATTCACATGAGTAGATATACTGATCTCCTGTGTTCATTAGATCGAAATAATTTTCGTTTTATTTGAAACTTCAAAACCATACAGGGACATACTGCCACATTACGTACAATTCAACCTGAAATTACAGAGTTAAACTTACCCCATCTTCGGCACACACATAGGCATTAATCCTTGCCGTTGCATCCTCTATGGTAAACCTAACCTTGTATATCCCACTGGTCCTGAAATCCTCAACACGCCACGGACGTGCAGCAAGGAATCTCACAGTAGTTTTGAACTTCGCAGTTACCTAAGAGATCATAGAAAAAAGTGGTTAGAATTTTTGTTGCTTCCCAATCTCCCATAATGCTTTCATCAGCATTCCCAATTCATGTTTGGGTAGATGTTGAATGCAAGCTTATCAAATACCTTATGAGATGTGAGAATTTCCATCAGTGAGCGAGATCGGACTTTATCACCATGACCAACCTCTACAGTACAAAAGAAACTTAACCAATGAATTCAAACTGTTACACAACATTGTGGATTTGATACAGAGCTAGAACTGAAATTAATACAAAAAACTGAAACCTGTAATACATGATGGCCAGGGATAGCTCCAGTAAGGCATCTTTCCATACAGTCCAGACAATCTTTCCTCCCATTGCCTGAATAGCTTATGTAGATTGACATTTTGACCTTTTACTCACTGATACAAAAAATATAAGTATTCAAAGTCCTGAAGAAAAGTTAGGAAAACCTGTGGCGTTCCAATACATGTGAATCTTCATTTGACACACACCGAAGCTTTGAGAAGGTTCCCACCATCACCCTCCATAACCCCGCTTCAACTTTACATGATACATTTAAAAGCTTCATCCATGAACTAGTCTCCATCTCATGAAGAACACATTTTAAATAACATTCATCTAACTCAACCCTCAGGATGGTCCCAACGACAGGAAATGCACATAGGATGTCTCTTGACAAGGACACCTTTCCGAGGTGTAAAGGAAGTGGGTTGTCCATTTCATCTTGCAATCTGCAAGAAATTGCTACCAATTTACTTTTAGATAAGGCACTTCCAAAAGGCAGCTGGCAGCTAATGAATAACTTTTTAAGATTTACATGCACTTAATTCTTTTTTACGAAGACATGCACCTAACTAAGTGTATGGGTACTCAACATTTTGATAAGAATTATTCAGCAAAAAGATGGAGCTGTCAAAGGTGTAAAACACTTCAACTACTGTCCTGATAACAAATTGGAATCTCAAAATTCAAGCATAGCTTCTGCAGAAAATGAAGAATATTGACACATGTAGCACTTGATAGGACACTTCTAGAATAAAAAATAGATCCTCCATAACTAATGCCAACAAGCTACACAAATATAGACAGAAAAGGAGAACAAAAGGTTCTCTAACAGCTATGCCAATAAACACAAAAGGCATGTTCACTTCACTCTTTCATTAGCTCCTCTTTGCGCTTCTAGAGACTTTTAAAGAGGATGAATTCATCATTCATGTGCTACAGGTTGCTTGCTGATTAATGGAATGTCAAAGTTTATAAAAATGAAACCTTTAGCAAAGTACACACAGTACAGCATAAAATTCTCTCATGGTTATGCCAATAAACATAAATGCCTGCTCACTTCTCTCTAAACCGCTCATTGTGTTTCTAGACTTGAGAAGACAAACTCATCATTAATGTCCTACAGATCGCTTGATGATATGTGAATGTCAAAGAAACACAATTCTCTTAGCAGTCAACAAGCCCATACTTACGGTGCGACTAGGCCTCTGGGTGGAGCATCCGTACCATCCCAAAGAAAAACCATCCACTTGCTATCAGAAACTTTACATTTGCGAAGCACCTTTATATGGAAGCATTTAAAATGAGCAATTGGCATCAATATAAAATTGCTTTCAAATGATAAGAAGCTGAAAATTCTTGACCACTGATGGATGAGGAGAAATAATATACTAGGACCTAATAACTTATCGAGTACCTTGCAAACCAAAAAAACATGATTTTCTTCCTCCATTTCTCTCAAGAGCAAGTAGTTTGTGGGTCCTAAAAAGGGGGAAAACTCATAATTATGGTCTCAAACACAATGCAAGACTCTGGAGAAGTTCAGGTTGCCCATCCAAACAGTTCTATGCAACAGCAAACAACTCTTTAGACTTATAGCATCAGTGGACTTCAAAACAGCACAAGACTCTGTTGGTTAAGTAATGATATGAACTCAAGAGTTCAGTAAGGAACATCATGTAAAGGGCATACCTCTATCAAGCTTAAAATCAATCCACCATTCTCTCAGGCAGGTTATTTGGTTCTTGTCCCGTTCTCTTAGAGAATATTGTGAATAAATTTGATATGGGATAAAGTCACCACAATCCTTCCCTTCAAATAAAACAAAAGAAGATACTCTTTTGTTGAAAGCAGCATATACTTCACCAGATTGTTTTATCTGCAAAAGAACATATTAAGAAATATATTTATAAAACAAAAAAAAGGAGAGAAAAATAAAATGAAATAATTTGGGCAAACTGCATTTTCATGGAGGGAAAAAAGGAAAAATTTGAAGGTCTCTTCACAACACTATCAATAAGGATAATATTACTGAAATGATAAACGATGGCAATGAACTCTAGCAGCATGTAACTGCCATCAAACAGTCTGAATAAAAGAACATCGAGCTTTTGGTATCAATCCAGTTACACCATAATCAAATACATTAAGCAGCAAGTAAAGACCAATTCAACCAATCAGTTATGGCTTCACAGAAATAGTTGACTAATGTTTATCACTTTTATTTTCTTTTGTTATCCCAATATTCGTTTACCAATTTAAAATCTCAGTCTACGGACCCTTGAAAATATCACGACTCTGAAACTTCAAGTCTGCAATCATCAATGAGAATGTTAGTTAAGATCTCAAATGGAAACCCTCCCATGAAGGTAGCATAAACTATTTAGACGTGGACCCTGAGCTGAGGGGGTTATCCTTAATCAATTTCAGTAAACAAGAATCATTAGAATCCTAGAAAGATGGACAAACTTTCAAGCAATTCTAAAGAAGTCATTTTATATCCAAACAAATCAGTCGAAACGGAACTATTAGACCAAAACAGTCCTTCCTTGTTTATCTCTTGCACCATTCCCTTATTCCTTAATTCCAACTCTAATCACCAGGAACTTAACACAAGGCAATCAATATTGCATTCATGATTAGATCACAAACAATGAAACATCAGAACATACCAAATGCATTCTGTAATGTAACGCACATAAAAGTGCAAAACCAAGAAAGGCCACAAAAATATACTCTGCAACGTAGATAAGAAGAGGCCTTACCTTCACTCCCCACAACAGAATAATATCCCCATAAGAAGCAACATGAGGAAGCAAGTCCATACGGCTAGCGTACACTTCGACAGTGAAAGGACTGGTATGAGTTTTGTCCACTATTTTCAATTTACAGGAATAATCTGCAAAAACACAAGGTAAACAATAAAATCAGAGATTTTCCGGCGGCAACAAAACTGTCTACTCGTAACAACCAACAGGCGACTTGTTACAGAAAGCCAAAAAAAAGGGTAGATTAGAAATATCCCCCGAGCTTTAGTGAAAACTTCAGTTTGTCCCCTCTATTTCAAAAAACCTTCAGTTACCCTCATGAAATATAGTGAAACCTTCGGTTACTCCCTTGACCGTTTGTGATGTTAGTTGACTGTTAAAGACTTTAAGCGTAATTACACTAATTATACTCCAAAACAGTCAAGGGGCAGTTTGGGCACACCTACATCGCAACGACATGGTCTCGCCTGGGTCGGTCCAGTGTGAGCTCATCTGTGTTGCACGGCGGTCACGTGATAGCAACAGCTGGTAGGGATGGCCGGTTAGGGAGGGAGAAAGGAGAGACATTAAATGTCGGGGTTGAAGTGTTAGAGTAAATATTAATGACAACAAGACTTAACGGTCAATTAACATCACAAATGGTCAATGGAAGAACTAAAGGCTTCACTAAATCTCAAAGAAGTAACTGAAAGTTTTCAAAAATAGATGGAGCAAACAAAAGATTTCACTAAAACTTAGGGCTATTTGTAATTTACCCAAAAAATTCCTGCCCTTCTCTGAGAATAACCCTTAAATTCATTGATCATACAATGCCAACAAAATAAGTACTAGTATTCCTTCATCAAAAAAATAAGTAGTATTCCAGCCTCTTAAGCACCGAACGAAGAGTAAATACAAATTCCTACAAATTTCTCGTGCTGTGAACAACCTTGAAAGTCAGGAATCGTCCAGGGGCACAAATTGTCCACTCAATAACACATAGAAAACCCAGAGAACAGCCATAAACACTCATTATGCAACAAGAATTAGTAAATGGGCGAGTGATTAGAAAATGGAGAAGTAGAAGAAATAGTTACCGGAGCCTCTAGTCATCCTGTACTCGCCGAAGTCCAGTATTACACCGATCAGGCTCACTACCGTGTTATTAGTGCAAGTAATAGCATCTGTTAGCTCCATAAACTCGCAGCGGCCTCCCCGCTCCATTCACTAGGGTCTTTGCTGGTGAAACCGGAGAACCAAGGAATTTTGAATTCCCTCCGTCGTGAGAAAGATACGCGTTTCGTTTCATTAAAAAGTATTTAAAAATTAGAAATGTTAATTTATCATTTAAATGAAATATTTCATTTATCCTATTTAAATAATTATCAGGAAAAATTCATTTATAATTCTCAAAACAATAGAAAATATAATTAAAAACTACACACACATTGGCTGCACTTATAAAAATGTCTAAATTTAATTTGTTGGACAACGCCTTCACACATATTCATTTCATTGATTCGAGGCACTTAGAGCTAGGGGTGAGCAACGAATCGGTTCGGCTCGAGCTTGAGTTTTGACGAGTCCATCGAGCCGAGCTTCACGAGCCTCGAGCTTGAGCTAATTCTTAGGCTGGAATAATTAACGAGCCGAGCTCGAATATCAGATGTTCGGCTCGTTGAACTCGCGAGCCTTACCGAACTTACGTGAAATTACTAATTTACCCCTGATTAAAATATCACCCCCTAGTAACGAATCGAGCCGAGCCGAGCTCGGCTCGAGCTCAAGCCTAACGAGCCCATCGAGCCTAAGTGAGCTCGAGCTTTGACGAGCTCATCAAGTCTAACGAGCTCGCGAACCTAAGCGAACTCGAGCTTCACGAGCCGAGGTCGAGCTCGAATTATCGGGCTCAAAGAGGTTCGAGCCTTTCACGAGCCCGAGCTCGAACGTACCAGGCTCGGCTCGATCTCACCCTACGAGCATCTCCAACAGCTTCTTTAAAAAATTCTCTAAAATGGTGAGACAAAAGTTATATTCTCCAAAAAAATATTGCTCTAACTCCAACAGCTTCTCTATTTTGAAGAATCATTCATTTATTACAATAATAAAATATT
>JBBYHH010459594.1:0-11371 GCA_038382905.1 Daphne laureola
AAAGCTACTAAACCTTATCCAATTCCTTTATCACTTCAATTGCATGATTAATGGACTATCCTAAGGCCATACATGCATCAACATTTCATTTAAACTTCACTAACTGCCATTTCTCCAAAAATAACCAATAACACAATCTATCGATAAATCCACTATGCAGTGTGATTCGCAACTTATACCAAGTATTAATGTTGCTTAGAAACACCGTACAGATACAACAGAATCATCAATTCAACAATTTACAGCATTACAGATTTACACCAATTCTTATGGTGTTTGTCTTCGCTCCAAGATTTAGCAACAATTGGACGTTAGTCCGAGTATTAATGTTGCTCTAAATACCTTTAATTTCACTTATTTGAGCTCAATTGAACTGTTCCCTAACAATTCAATTTCAGAGGTTCAAGAACCCTAATTTCCCAAATTCCTCAATTCGCTCCCAATCAATGATGTAAACTATGTTCTAAGCTCTAATTTAACTCTAGAACATGTTCACAACAACACTTGCAACCTTAAACATTCCGAAACTCACCTTTGATTTCGGACCACTTTCTGAAAATCTACCAAAAGAAGTTTTTGAAGCTTGAATCTTGTAGTAGTGTTGTTAATCCTTCAAATCTTGCATGGAACCGTCGTTTCCTGTCGATTTAGGAGCTTAGAACTGGATTTAGGGTTAGGGATAGAGATTTTAGAGAGAGAGAGAAGAGAGAAGAAAAAAGAAATTCTGGTGAAGAAATTCGCCGGAACCCGTTTAAAACAGTGGGACTCGCGGCGTTCAACGCGGTGTCCCACGCGGCGCCCCCGCGCAGCCTGTCTGCCTTGAACCATGCAACGCGGCATCCAGCGTGGTGTCCGTGCGGCATCTGCCGCCGTGCCTCCCTACCTCCCTCCGTGCCACGCGGCGTCCAGCGCGGTGTTTCATGCGGCGTCCATCACGGCGCGTCGCTGCCTCCCTTCTTGCATCGCGGTGCACACGCGGTGTTCCGTGCGGCACCGGCACTTCGCCCCTCCTTGCCTTCATCCGTTCCCGACTTCCTTCATTGGCCACAACCCTAATTCACCGCGCGTAGAACCTTCATACACCTATGCCAATTCCGACCTACCTTTTACCGACCAAACTACACTCGACATGACCCTTCAAACCTAACCCTAACGCGAAAGTACCCACACAACAAATACCAAACTTAAACCCTAATACGAGTTTACCTGAACAGTAACCACAAATCTGGAAATTAAAGACATAATTAATTAATCTCAGACGAACCTTGTATTAACGGAATTAATTTTACCGCCGTCGCGATCCTTTTAATGCCGGAAAACCCTACCGGACTTTAGCGGGTGTAACATAAATTCCTTGTGATGTATTATTATTATAATTATGCTTTGTAATCGCGTGATATTCTGTAAAACCACTAACATGTTTCCGGGCACAGGTTTAGGGTTTAAGAAACTAGAATGCCTTAAACTAAAAATAACGCGTTAGAAACTTTAAGTTTCGAAAAGTTTTCAAAGGGTCAGGTTTTGGGTCCGCACCTTCAAGGAAGAATTCCGCTCCGACGTCACCGCCGCTGTTACCGCACGCTTCCGCCGCACCATCCAGAGGGTGGTGGTAACATAAACAACCAAAGAGATGGAGAACTATTCCTACTCATGTCAATCATGTTTTTCATAATAAATGTAAGCATAAATGAAAAATGAAAGTAGTAGAGATAGAAATAACCTTAGAAATGGTGTAGGATTCTTCAATCTTTCATGAAACAACTCAAATCTAAGCTAGAAAGTGAGAGATGAGATAATAAGCTTCAAGCCCTAGCCAAGAACTAAGAAAATCTCAAAATGAATGAGTGATGTGGAGACTTCTTACCAAAAGCATACAAAATACTCCAAAACCTTCATAACATCACATCTAATTAATGCTAGATAAGGAAAAATGAATTGAGGGAGGTTCTTTAGAGGTCTTTAACCTAAATGTTGGGAGAAAAGAAGGTGCAATAAATGCAGTAAACAACCCGCGGGCGTCCGGCTGACCAAATGCGCCAGGTAGCCTCACCCTTTGCTTGACTAACTGTCCATGATGAATGTGGGATCAAGTGATCACCTAACCAAATGCGTCGGGTCACCTACCCCTTCCCTTGGACTCCAAAAATCTGTCGTAGGAAAGTTTGAGCTTAGGCGACCGCCTGCATTTGGGTGTTGGGTCGCCTGATGTTACAGCCACCATAGTCCAACAATGATTCTTCGGCGTATAGTGGCTGACAGTCAAGTCATTTCATTGATTGAAGCGGGAGTGAAAGGATTAAGGTAAGTGGGTAATTGTTAGTTTCTGAGTTTAAATTGCATTTCAAGTAATGTTTATTGCGTGGTATTGATTGATTGATTAAGTGGATTGTTGGATAAGTTGGTTTTGAGTGTTTTGGTTAAGTGGTAGTGGAGAAAATAGGTTTACAGGTTTGCGTGGTCCGGGCGAACCCTGGGTGACACGTGCTGAATGACGAGCGATCACTTGAGGTTCGAACCTGGAAGAAGGAAAAGGGCAGGAGGCCGGGCGAGTCACAGGTGACTCACCACAAGGAGCGGGCGATCACCTGTGCTCCATGAAAGGCCAAGGCAGCAGCTCGGGCGATCACCGGGTGAGTGGAATTCCTTGGCGGGCAATTGCCTGACTCCCAGAACGTGAAGGACAGGGGCACAGACGACTGGCGGGTGACTGGGGTCAAGTTTGGGTGATCGCCCGGCACCCCTGGGCATGAAATCCTGATGGGTTTTAAACCCGAAAATAGAAAGAAAAAAACATAACCTCCATTCATCTTCAACCTCTGGCTCTGGAACTCTACCCCAACCTCACCCCAACTCCCAAATCCTCCATTCTTGACCCAAAATCGAAGGAGAACATCATCCCATGTGAGATTTCCAACCAAAGAGAAGATTCTACGGAGTTTAACTCGAATCATTCACTAATTTAGTGAATTTAAAAAATTTGGGTAAGAATCTAAAGTTGAAATTTCTGAGGTTTCTTGGTGTATTTGAAGTGGTAAACATGTTCTAATGATAATTTGGAGCTAGAAACATGTTTTAGTTCATTAATTTCGCATGAATTGGACAATTTGGATTCTAGGATTTATCAATAGTGATGGGCAAATTTTAGGGGATTGTTAATTTGAGTTTAAATTAGTGTTATTGGGTATATTTTGAGCAATATTAATACTTGAAATGTTGTCCAACTGTGGCTATATCAATGACCTAAGGCAAAATTCATAGGAAATGGTGGAGGATTAAAATGCCATATTTTGATGAATTGTTGATTCAGTTATGCTTGGATGATGATTCTAAGCAACTTTAATACTTGGAGTGAGTTGCAAATCATAGTGTATGATGGAGTTATGGATTAAATCCAAAGTTGTGTAATTTCTGTGAAATGATGAATTGTGAGGGAAAAGTACAATGTTATTGCATGGATGGCCTTAGAATAGGTCATAAAACATGCATGTGAAGTTATAAATAAAATGGTTAAGGTTTAGCCAACTTTGGTAAAATGGATTAAAAGTGGTAATATTGGATATATTGGATATATTGGTAAAATAGATTGAGATATACCATTTATTGATTTTAGATCTTTGAAGTATCTCATTCCATGTTCAAAAGTTCACAAAATGTTCACTTTAAGGGCGGATTGCATAGCATGATGTCTCTTTAATATAATCATTTCTTCTTAGAAAACTGCTTAATGAATATAGATTCCTTGCGCCAAAATACATATGCTTGTTCCTTGCAAGTTGATGGCGGATTGGTCCTTGTTTATTCAAGGATGAAGACGGACTACTTCAAGTAGATGGCTGACTTGAAGTATGATGATAAGGGATGAAAGTGTGTTGAAGAAACACAATTAAGTTCCACTCTTAATACTCCTTGAAAGACTTGACCAATTCGGCCAAGAGAGAGAAGAGGAAGAAGATGAAGAAGAAGAAGAAAAGGAATAAATTCCAAGTGTGTCTGTAGGCCGGCCCTTCTTCATTTATAGATGAAGGAGGTAGTTATCAATGGAAGTTAAAACTTCCCTTTGGTTAAATACTAGTGTGCATTAGGCAATAGCATGCACCTTCCCCCTTATACACATATAAGGCAAGATACACTGGGTAACCACCTAAATGGTGAACTGGTGCCTTCCAAAGAGGCACCTCTTCACCTTAAAGAGGCTCCCTTGCCCAGTTATATATGTATAACAACCAAGAGGTGTGCCTCATATGAAAAGGTCCATACACCTTGCACCTTTGACTCTTCGTTTTAAAAAAGTACCCCTACTTTTACTAAAAGGGTACAATTAGGTGTTACTACTTATAAAACAAGCTGAAACATCACAAAGATGTTCCAAATGACCACTACACACATGATTGAGCTCCTTTGACATACTTCCAGATCACATTGAGCTGAAAGTCACTTCTTCATCAAGACTAGCTCACATGAGCTGAAGTTAGCTACTTTTTAGCTAACATGAGCTAGGGTTAGCTAGTTTTAGCTAACATGAGCTGAGGTTAGCTACTTCTAGCTAACTTGAGATGGAGTGGAGCTGACTAGAGATACTTTGAGCTAGATTTAGATACTTCTAGCTAAGTTGAGCTGATGCCAAGCTACTGCCAGCTCCTTTAAGCTGGAGTGAGTTGGCATGAGATGACTTGAGCTAAGTTCAACTACTTTTAGCTGGAGTTGAGATAAGAGAAGCTACTTCTAGCTACTCTTGAGCTAAGATGAGCTGAGATCATCTACTTCTAACTGAGCTAAGTTTATATGAGCTGTAGGTAGCTACTTCTAGCCGCCCTCAAGCTATGTTGAGCTAAGTTCAGCTACTTCTAGCTAAGTTGACCTGAGATGAGATGCATATAGCTACCTATGAGCTAAGTTTATGCAATTTTATAAAATAATGACCAAGGCCCGGAACTGCTTTTACTACTTTGGTGCCCGAGGAACCTTCACAATAAAATATAATTTTACCTGGAAATGTCCTGCCAGCCGAAAAGGTTGGCACAAAGAGTTTTTATTCAGGCAGCCCGATCTCTCCTAGAAGCTCCAGACTACTTGGAAAGTAGGGGATCTTCTTGACTTCAAGACTCCTTGGCGTTTAATTAATGACCCCATTTCGGAGGAAAATTACAAAGTTTTCGATGCCAAACTTCGGTAACTTGTCAATTAGTTCAACGAAGATCCTGGAGAACTATTCCCGATTTCTATTCATTGGCGTAGGATTACCCAGGGTGTTCTTACTCACCTTCGATTAATAAAGGGTGACCTAGCTGCACTCAGGATTCGGGCTTGTATTCCATCAGCTCTAGACATAGCTCTAGTTTGGTGCCTCCGTCGAGAGATATCTCACGAGGATTTTTTCAAAGGTTCTTTTCTTCCTTTTATATACTTTGTTCACTTTACTATTAACTCTAATTTATCCTGTGTTTTTTACGAAGATGAGTTTTTCAGATGATGAACTAGACATAGACTTTAAAGGTTTCTCAAGAATCTTCTTGTTGAGCCATCAGCTCTAGCTTCTGAGCCCAAACCAACTCCGAAACGAGCCTCGAAGAGGAAGAAGGGTTCAAGTTTGGGTGTGTTTGTGGCTACTGATGAGGAGGCACCTGAAGGCTTCTCAGAGGTCGCCGATTTTGACATTCCTGCTCTGTACGATGGTGAGGGCACTCCTCCTCATGGTTTGGCTGAAAATGTGCTGCAGATTCCTCCTAGAGTTTTGATGGACTATGTTTATAAAGGCATGGAGGAGTCTGAGGCCAAGAAAAGGCAAATTGCCTGAGAGAAGTATAAAGCTTTTGCCCCTGTTAGCGAGGCGTCCGAAGGTGTACTCCCGATGCAGTATACGTTAGGTAAGAATAAATCAGTTAAGCTGACGTCCCTTTCTTTCTCACCAATCTTTTACAACTTGCGTCAGATGTTCGGGTATGATCCTCTTCATTTATTGTCTTGTTTTCATTTTCACGCTCTAGGTCCTTCTGGAGAGATGTGCAAGAACAGAAGTGTGAACATAAAGATGCACGACTCTATACTTCAAGAAGGGATCTGATCCCTCGAGAACCCGGTTGGTTGGTCCATGAGGACCAAAGCCTCCTGGATGACCAAGATGCTAGAGTTATGGCTCCAGAGTTATGTGGAAGAATTACAACTGCCCGGACTATGCACGATCTTCAAACTCTCCTCCCGAACCTGGATGTAGCAGTTTCCAGGATGGTTGTTCAAGCTTCTCAAGTAACTTGTTACTTCATTTGACTTGTATATGTCTTGTCAAACTTTTTTGTTTTGTTGACTTGCTTTTGGTTTTAGATCCATTGTGTGGCCGGATGGATTGCTTAATTGGTTTGGGCTACTGGTTTCGTTCGGTCCCAGGCTGAGCTTCGGGTGACTTAGGCACTAACTATTATTTCCAAGATGATCCAACAGATCAACATCTATGAGCAAGTGTTGGGTAGAAGGATGAGTCTGACTGAGTCGTTCGAGCTTCCGATAGATAAGGTTTGGCAGAAGCTAAAAAAGGTAGGGGGCACGGAGGCTGAGGTGGCATCGTTTGAGAAGGCTGAGGCATCTTTGGCTAAGGTGATGTCTTCTCGAATGCTTCGTCTGAAGAAAGCTGAGGATGAACTCTATAAGCTTCAGGATGAGGTCAAAGAGCTCGAGAAGAAAGATGCCGAGTCTGCTGTCAACTTCACCAATTTGAATAACCACTATGAGCAAGACAAAAATGTTCTTCAGGACAAGATCAATACGTTGGAGTCCAAGTTGAAGAAATGAAATGAGATGATCTCTAGGTACCGCCAGAAGGTTATGGATGCGGCTGTCTCGGCTGCGGGAAAGTTCCATGAAGGATTCTATCTTGCCCGGAGGCAGGTACAAGAGAATAATCCTGGGGTTGACCTTTTAGGTCTTGATTCTAGAGAAGTACGTGCAACAAATCCTTCATCGTGCGGTCCTAAGTTCTGGCTTCCATCGGTGCCTTCCAAACCACCACCTTCTGGACATTCAACAACCCCTCTGGAAGAGCCTTCAGCCATCCCTCCAGAAGAGCCTTTAGCCATCCCTCCGGAAGAACCTTCAACAACCAATCCTCCTGACTTGTAATCTGTGTTGTTTTTTTTATGGCTTTGGGTTGTTTCTGTTGTAATGGCCTTCGGGCATTTTTAGTAAAGCCTGATATTTTGGAGACTTATTTTTATACAGGTTCTGCATAAACCTACATCCTCTCTTTTACTTTCATTGGATCTCTGGAATATTTTTACACAAAAAATCTCTTAAGTGCTTCTGAGTGGTATGGTCATTCTAGCTCTCTGCCTTCTTTGTCCCAGAGTCTATAGACTCCTTTTTTTATCTTCATGAATCACTTTGAAAGGTCCTTCCCATGTCTCCCCGAATACACCTCATTTGGGCTTTCTTGAACCCAGTTTGGTCTGCCTTAGCACTAGATCTCCAACTCTGATTCCTTTGGGCTTACTTTTGAATTATTAGACTTAACTGTTCTTTCTTGGAAGGCCTTTCATCTGAGTTGATCTTTCTCTCTTCTGCCTTCGAGCAAGTCTAAATTATTCCTCAATCCTTTGTCGTTTTCCACTTCTTGGAATACTTCTGCCTGAATGGATGGATAAGCTACTTCAATTGGGATTAATGCTTCGGTGCCATATGTCAATGCGAATGGGGTTTCCCCGGTGGCTGTTCTAGGCGTGGTTTGGTAACTCCAAAGAACATGTGTGAGTTCTCTGGGCCCTTTTCCTTTGGATTTTCCCAGTCTTTTCTTCAGACCTTCTTTAATGATTCGATTGGATACTTCTACCTAGTCGTTGCTTTGTGGGTGTGCAACTGGTGAAAAGTGAAGTTTGATGCAGAACTCTTCTTCAAAGTCTTGGAACCTGGAGTCAGTGAACTGGGATTCATTATCTACAACGATGCTTTTCGGGAACTCGAACCTACATATGATGTTTTTCCATATGAATTTTTGTATGTTTTCAGCGGTGATAGTGGCCAAAGGTTCAGCTTCTACCCACTTCATGAAATAGTCGATGGCTATCACGCAATACTTCAAGCCTCAGGGTGTCATGTAAGCTCCAATGAGATCGATCCCTCATACTACGAATGGGATCGGGTAGTCTGCTGAACTTACTAGTTCGGATAGTAGTCTTTGAACATGGGCTTGTTCTTGGCACATTCGACATTTGTTTACTAGCCTTCAGGCTTGTTCTTTCATGTTTGGCCAAAAGAATCCTTGCCTTAGGATAACTACTGCCAATGTGTCTGACTTGATATGCGATCTGCAGGTTCCTTCATGGACTTCAGTTAAGATCTCATCTGTGTCCTCTTAGCCGATGCATTTTTGCAAGGGAGAGGCAAAACTTCTTTTGTACATTTCATTCCCAATGGCTACAAGCATCGCTTCTGTTGTATCTTTGGGGAGGATGGCTTCGGTTAAAAATTTCCAATACGGTAGACACCATCCCGAAGTGATGTTTTGAACCCGGATTGAGTTTATGCTTCTCTTGACACTATTCGGCTTTTGACAACAAATCTGCCTCCAAATTCATTGCCCGAGGGATCTTCTCCAGGCATACCTATTTGAATTTTTCTACCAACTTTTTAGTGGCATCCACGTATTTCTTTAGGTTTGGTTCTTTGACTTCATATTCCCCGTTCATTTACTGAACTAATAGGTTCAAATCACTGTATGCTTTGACAAACCGAATGCCTGCTTTCTTGCGCAACTCTAGCCCTGATATAAGGGCTTCGTATTTGGCTATGTTGTTCATGACTAGGAAAGTAAATCTGATGGATCGGGTAAGTTTCATGCCTTTGGGGCCCTGGAGTACCAATCCTACTCCTTGCTTTTCTTTCCCGGAGGCACCATCGACGTGGAGAGTCCAAACTCGATCATCTAAAAGTTTGGATTTTTGATCATCGGACTGAATAGGTAGCTCGACAATCAAATCGGCTAATGCTTGTGCTGTGATTGCTTTCCTTGGTTCATACATGATTTCGTATTCTAATAGCTCGATGCACCATTTGACCAATCTTCCCAAATGGTCGATTTTCCTCATGATGTCTTTGATTGGTAAACTAGTTCAGATGATGATGTTATACCCCAGGAAATATAGTTTTAACCTTCATGCTGAGAGGAGAAGGGCATAGATTATCTTTTGAAGCATTGGGTATCGGACTTCTGCTCTGTGCAAGGATTTGCTTACGTAATATACTGGCCATTGGAGTCCTCTATCATCTTCCTGAACTAGGACCGAACTTACTACTTTATCGCCAACCGCTAGGTATACTGTCAATGGCTTGCCCTCGGTTGGTTGTTTCAGTGCTGGTATTTCTTCCAAATATGCTTTTATGCCTTCCCACGCATTCTGGCATTCAAGGCTCCATGTGAAGCTGGCCCTTTCGGCTGCCTTTTGTTCTTTTGTCAACTTCTCACCTTTATTGATGTCGATCCTTCCGGGTTCGGCCCCTTCTTTGACCAATAATTTGAAGAAGGGTCTGCATTTGTCTCCGTACCTTGATATGAATCTACTCAGGGTTGTTATTCAGCTGAGCAACCTTTATACATCTTTGATGGATGCTGGAGTTTTGGTATTCATGAGGGCTTTGATCTTGGCTAGATTGGCATCTATTCCTCATTCGGAGACCATGAACCTAAGGAACATCCCTGCTGTAATGCCAAACACACATTTATCAGGATTGAGTCTTAGGTCATACCTTCGAAGCCGGTCGAAGACCTCTTGTATGTCCGGGATCAGGTCATCTTCTTCCTTGCTTTTGATAATGATATCATCTATGTAAAATTCTAAATTTCGACCAATTTGGTCTTTGAATATCCGGTCCATGAGTCTTTGGTAAGTGGCTTTGGCATTTTTGAGCTCGAATGGCATCCTTTTGTAGCAATGTATACCGGAGTCACTAATGAATGTCATTTTTTCTTCAACTTTGGGATTCATTCAAATTTGATGGTAGCCACTGTAGGCATCAAGAAAACTGAGTCTGGCATGCCTGGCTGTTGATTCCACTAACCTATTTACTGGTGGTGTAGGGTAGGAGTCCTTCGGGCAAGCGTCATTTATGTTGGTAAAGTCAATGCACATCCGTAGCTTGTCACTATCTTCTCGAGATGCAACCACCAGGTTGCTTAACCATTTGGGATAAGAAGCTTCTCTGATGACACCGTCGTCAAGTAATCTAGAAATTTGTTCCTTGATGTAGGCTCTTTTGAGTGGTGCGTTATTACGCTTCTTTTGTTTTATCGGCCTTGCTTTTGGGTTAATGTAAATATTGTGTTGGACTACTTTAGGGTCGATCCCAGGCATGTCACTCACAGAGTAGGTGAAAAGATCTTCATTTTCCTGAAGCAAGTTTACAAGTTTGGCTTTACATCCATCGGGAAGGTTACTAGCAATGCGTGTGGATTGCCCCTTGGTAAGCGCGACTTCTTCTATAAGCAAGTCAATAGTTTCTTTTGCCTTCAGATTCTCATCTTTCGGGTGCTTATGATTAATGTCCATCACATACTTTGCTTCCTTTTCATTGATATAGATGGATGCATCACCTTCATTTGTCTCAAACGTCACTGTCAGGTACTTGACGTCGCTCCTCATATGAATGGCCCCTTGAGTCTCCTTACCAATGATAGCGTTGTATGCTGAGGGGATGTCGATAACCAGCCATTTGTGTTACACCCACCCTAATCCGGCAATGATTCATGAATTATATTTCGCGACCAAGGTTTAAGGTAAATGTTTGCGTTTGGTTAGTACTGGGTTTTGAATGTGGTTTAAGTTATTGTTTATTGCATGAATTTGATGTATTGATGAATTATATTGTTGGATGATCTTGTTTTGAGTGTTTTGGAGAAGTGTTGGTAGTGGAACAGAATTTGGAAAGTTTCAGGTGGTTTAGTTGACCGGCCAGGCGCGAAGATCACCCTGGCAGGCGATCGCCTGACCCCTAAACCGAAATGGACAGGAGGCCAAGTGACCGGCCAGGTGAATGGACTCCCTGGCAGGCGATCGCCTAACCCTCAGAATGAAATTGGCAGGCGACTAGGCAACTGGCCAGGCGAGAGGCACCCTTAGCAGGTGATCGCCTGACCCCTGGGTGCGAAGGACAGGGCGCCAGGCGAGGGACCAGGCAACCAGGCAAAAATGCCAGGTGATCGCTTGGTACCCCTAGACAGAAAAATAAAATGGGGTTCAACCTGAAAATCTGAGAGTTAAACCATTTGTTTCACTTCACCCTCAACCTCCAGCTCTAGAACCACGACCCCAACACCAACCCCTCCCAAACCCTTGAATCACCCAAACTTGGCCAAGAATCGAAGGGAAACCTCACCCCATGCGAGATTCTC
>JBBYHH010459705.1:0-11369 GCA_038382905.1 Daphne laureola
TCATTTATCAGACTTCCATATACAATATATTACAAGGTTCTGATAAATTTACAAACCGACCGCCGGAAAAATACATCGGAAAATGTCATAATTCCAGGGTGGGTGTAACAAATTCGGTGGTCGTAATAAAGCTGGATAGTGACAAACTGCAAATGTGCATCGACTTTACCAATGTTAACGATGGTTGCCCGAATGACTCATATCCATTATCACCAATAGATAGGCTCATCGATTCAACCACCGGACACGTTCAACTCAGCTTCATGGACGCATACAGTGGTTACCATCAAATTCGAATGAACCACGGGGTTGAGGAGAAAACATCATTCATCAGTGACGATGAAACATACTGCTATGTCAAAATGACCTTCAGGCTTAAGAATGCCGGAGTAACCTATCAGCGGCTGATGAACAGAGTATTCTCGGATCAAATCGGGAGAAATTTGAAAGTATACATCGATGACATTATAGTCAAAACCAAAGAAGAAGTTGACTTGATCCGGGATTTGGAAGAAGTATTCAGTCAACTAAGGAAATATGGTCTCTGGCTAAATCCAGACAATTGTGTCTTTGGGGTTACTGCAGGAAAATTTCTAGGGTACTTGGTATCTGAAAGAGGAATAGATGCGAATCCGGAAAAAATCAAGGCGCTAGTAGAATCCCAGACACCTAAATCCATAAAAGACGTACAAAGGCTACTAGGAAGAATAACTGCTCTAAGCAGATTCATATCTAGGTACGGGGACAAGTGTCGACCTTTCTTCAAAATACTGATCAAACAAGGCACAGAACACGGAAGGATCGGGTTAAAGAAAACACCTGATGAAAACACAGCCGAAAGGGCAAGCTTTATTTAGAATGAAGAATACCAGGAAGCATGAGGGTCAATCAAAACATATCTCGCGGGAATCCCAACACTCAAATAGCCTGAAGAAGGGTAGGTACTAGTACTATATTTGGCAGTAGGTGAAAGAGCACTAAGTTCAGTGCTCATTCAAGAAAATGGTTAGGGGCAACAATGACCCGTATACTACATAAGCAAGTCCTTTCATGGAGCAGAACGAAACTACCCGTTACTACAAAAGGCTGTTTTTTGCCTAATATTAGCCGCCCGGAGATTACGACCTTACTTCCAAGCCCATTCTATTGCGGAGCAGCCTTCCACTCAAAGATATCATGAGAAGGATAGATCATTCAGGTAGGTTATCTAAGTGGTGCATTGAGCTAGGAGTGTTCGACATATTATTCGAGCCAAGAAAAGCCATAAAAACACAAGCACTAGCTGATTTCATCGTTAAATTTCCATACGAAGCAGAACCCGACGTAATTGATGGTGAGGATCCAGCGTGGAACTTATACATTGATGGTGCCTCAGGGATTGAGAAACAAGGAGCGGGGTTAGTCCTTAAGAGACCCATAGGTATGCAAACTTGAAAGTCCATCAGGTTTACGGTAACCAACTGAAGGGCTAAAACTGGTAAAGAAAACTGGAATACCGTCTTTCCGGGCATTCAGCGATTCATAATTGTTGGTCCAGCAATTGAAGGGAGAATATGAAGTGAAGGAACCTACTCTGAAAAAATATGCCGAATTAGCCAAACGGCTAGTCTTGGAATTCAAAAAGATGCAGATAGAAAAAATTCCCAGGAGACAAAATTCAGAGGCCGGCGCCTTATCCAAAGCACCCGAATATGATGAAGAAAGGAACAAAGCATGCATGCAGAGTTTATGGGTCCATAACATCACTTCTGGGTGGAGGGTAGCATACTGGCAGTACTTAACAAAAGGAATACTCCCGGAACATGGACCCGAAGCCTTAAAGATAAAAAGGAAATCCGGGAAATTCATCATCATCGGCAATGAATTATACAGAAGAGGCTATTCTTCTCCAATGCGAAAGTGTATCGGAGAAATCGATACGGGTAAACTGTTGGAGGAAGTGCACCAAGGAATGTGCGGGTCACACGTTCGGGCAGATGCACTATCAGCTATAGTCCTTCGGTAATGATACTTTTGGCTAGGAATGAGGGAGGATGACAAGAGAATGGTCAGACACTGCGAAAAGTGTCAGAAGCACTCTAATGTGCAAAGATTACCTGCCCAAGGTGCCCGGAGGTCTTAAGTATTGCGTGGTAGCAGTGGATTATTTCACCAAATGGATAAAAGCTGAACCACTGGCCACCATTACGTCCGAAAACATAAGGAAATTTTTATGGAAAAACATAGTATGCAGGTTCGGGTGTCTGAGGGTGATAGTGGCTGATAATGGAACACATTTTACCGATAAAACATTTCAAAGCTTCGCTCAAGAGTTTGGCATCAACCTTCATTTCGCCCCGGTGGCCCATCCCGAAAGTAATGGGCAAGTAGAGGTATCCAACAGAACATTGAAAGAAGGTATCAAGATAAGGTTGGGTAGAGCCAAGGGAATGTGGCCCAGAGAACTTCCACATGTCTTATGGAGTTATCGAACAACACCAAGAAGAAGCACAGGAGAAACACCATTCGCACTCATATACGGAACAGAGGCATTGATCCCGATGGAAGTTACTTATCCCTCTCTAAGGGTCCAAATCTTTGATGAAGCCACAAACCAAGCCGGACTGAGGAAGAACTTGGATCAACTAGAAGATAAGAGAGAAATGGGAGAATTAAGACGAAATTTTTTTCAACAAAGGACTGCATAAAGAAACAATCTCAAAGTCAAAATGAAGGGAATTATCATCAGAGACTTAGTCCTTCGGCAAACCAAGCTGGGTTCCAAAAGACCCAAAGGAGTTCGCTCCAAACTGGGAAGCTCTTATCACTCAGACACTTTGAAAAAATATTATGTTTAAGCGTGTTTGGTCTTTTAGAAAAAAGAAATTATCACAAACACATTCAGCACAAACGAGTTTCAAATAAAAGTTCAACAAGACTTGAGATTTTGCAACAAGTTACAAATCCCAAAGGGAAAAGCCTCAAGAGGCAACATTATCCGACGTACTAAAAGGCTTATTTAATGCCACATCAGGAGGAATGCTTCCGGCCTCACCTTCCTCGTCACCTCCCTCCTCAGATGATTCAGACAAGGGAGCCTGCGACAAAGGCGCCAGGAACTCCTTCTTGGACCAAGGCTTCTCGTTCTCATCAAAATCTTCGTACCCATTGAGAGCAGAAATGTATGCGTCAGGGTTAGCCCTTAAGATCTGATGATGAGCCAAACAAAATCTATCTTGGAAAAAGCCTACAGCCTGGTCAACAACACCTTCTTCAAGTTTGGTCTTCAGAGCCTTTATTTCCTCAAGGTTCACCTTGTTCCGGGCCTTCTCTTCAGCAAGAGCCACCTCCAGGATTTTATTCTTCTCAGCAAGATCTTTCTTATCAGACTCGGAATGAATCTTAAGATTTTAAAAATCCACTTCCCAGACAACTATTTGCTTTTCCAACTCCTTTTTATCCTGGACCAGCTGGTCCTTCAAATCCTGGACCTGCTTAACACTTTCAAATTGCTCCCTCATGGTCTTCAAGAGAGCTGCTTTAGCAGCGGCCAGCTGGACAGCCTGGCTTTCCTTCAACTGGTCCAGGACTTGGAACACCTCAAAATGGGACTCCTCGAGCTCAGCTTGGATCTTGTCCTATCTTTCTCAGAGCAATTTCTCGTACCAGTTCACCCGGAGGATCAATTTGGCAACCATTGAAAGAGCGTTCATCACCCGCTTCTCGGAGGTGCTGTGAACAATCCCGGTATGAAACACCAGGTCAGCCACATAGGCAGAAAGGTAGGACACTTATATAAAAATAAAAAAAATTGATTAGAAGTCAAAGAGAAAGTAAGAATTACTCCAAGGCTTGAGTAAACCGGACAAGACAAAACCTGAGTGGCTAGACAGTTCAGTTTTGAAGCAGCTACGTCCAAATCTGGGAAGTTCTCTTTAAGTGACTCTTTCATCCAGGAAGTAAAAGATCCACGCCACAAAGGCCCGACCATTTCCTTCAGATCAGAATCATCCCAAAGGTCTTGATCCTCATGAATCATCCAAGGAGGTTCCCGGGGAATAAGGTCCGGACCAAAATTAGCAAGTTCAGCGTCCCTTCGTGCACGACACTCGGTGTGGGCTTCACGCCAGTTAGCACCATCTAAAAATCACAAGGTTCGTGAGAGCTCGTGGAGAGGGTCATGCCTGAACATTTTGCACAAGTTATTGTAAATAGTCCAAAATGAAAGAGGAGAAATCCGAAAAGTCCACTTCTTCAGACCTTTACCTTTAGTCCATTCCCACTCCACCGGGGGCTCGGAGTCCATAAAGGCATAAGAAGTTTCCTTAAACTTCCCCTTTACAAGCATTCTCCTTTTAGCTTCGGGAGACTGATCAGCTAAAGCCTTGGAGAAATCTTCAAAAGAAACACCAGCGAGCACGACAAACCTGTTCTCAGAGCCGGTAATAGAATCAACACCTTCAGGAGTTAGACTCATACATCCTGAACCAACTTCTGCAGCAGGTAAAGCAACAACAGTTGAGGGAGTTAGATCGGTCGAAACATTCTGATCACCTTCGGGTATAACACCAATTCCTTCGGCCGCAGGAGGAGACCCCGATGATTGCCCTTTCTTTCTCTTTTTAGTCTTTTTTCAGAGCTTGAATGGGTTCGGGATTACCCCATTGGAGCTTCTTCCAGAAAAGCTCCATACGACTCATTTTCATTTCTATAAAAAGAAAAAGTATTAGTCAATACACTAGAAAATACCAAGGAAAAAGGGAACAAAATTCACCTCTAACAAACGCATCAGCACTGATTTCTCCCCTCGACCGCTAGAAGAGGCATAAATCCCTACCCGACAGAGGTGTAGCCTGGATACCCAAGGAAACCCTATCTCCGGGTAAGAGTTGTAGATGAGATAGTAGGGATTGAGTTATCAATTTAAAATGGAGAGGGATCGGAAATTATTCTCCAACATCATCGCCGAACCAAGGCACCAAGGCCCGAAGATGGTCATGAAAAGCCTGAAAGTTATCATTGTCAACCTTATCCTGAAGAAGCTTTTGCGGTTTATCAACATCCAGCAGTTCCCCGGTCCTCCATACCAAAGGTACCATCCAAGAAGGGTCGGGCAACATAAAGAAGAATTCTTTGTGCCAGCCCTTACGACTCGTGGGAATCCCGTAAGCAAAAGTATATTTAACATTACCTTGACCTCGTTGGGCTACGTAGAAAAAAAGACTTCCCTCCTTGAAAAGCACTTTGTAATACTGCAAGAATGTTGTCACGGAAGGAGCTATCTCAAAAGCCTGGCTCAGCACCAGGTAAGCATTAATATGGGTATAAGCGTTTGGGGTAAACTGATTCACACCTATACCAAACGAGTCACACAAATCTTTGAGAAATTCTGGAGGAGGAAATCGGAGACCACCCTCGAGCTGAGCACGGAACACCGTAATATAACCTTCCCTCAGGGTATACATCTTACAGGAGGGACTGGGAACCCTAGTTGGTGCACACGGAGGAAGGAAAATTTCTGATTGCCAAGCCACAATCTTAGCCTTGGAGACATTACTTCAAAAATGCTCCACCGAGTCTCAATAGCCAGCAGGTGTAGGGCCATCAGTTATTAAAGGGATAGGACCAGGAAGTCTAGAAGACGGGGAAGAAGGGGCAAAAAAAGAAAAAGAAGACATTTTCATTTGCCTCTTGAAAACAGCCAAAAATACCCAATCGGAGAAGAAGAGGAAAACGTGATTGGGAAAGCGCCGCCGCCTCTACTTTAATCCTGAATTGATGGTAGAACAGAGCCTCGATAGAATCACCTCTGCGCCGTCATTCCTCATTGATCAAAGATCGTAACCGCCATCCTCCGAACAATTTCTCCGTCTCTTTAAGCGGCAAATGCTCCGTTATTAAATTATTGAAGAGAGCAAGAAAAGTTCGAAGAAAACAAGCCAGAGAACGAATGAAGGGCTCTTCCAAGAAAAAAACTTATATAAGTCAGGAGAAGGAAGGCGAAGTGATGCAATCATAAACCGGGAATTGAAACATCACATCTGACAAAATCACGACCGTCTAAATAGGACACATGTCCTCAGTAATTACGGAAAATAAGGCATAACCAGCATCAAAACCGATGCATCGCTACCTCCTACCCTAAAAGACCGGACCACAATGTCCGGTACCAGAAGGGTGCTAATCAAAACTCCCCCTTAAGAAGACCGGAGCATCATGTCCGGCACCAGAAGGGGCCTAATCAAAACTCTCCCTTAAAAAGACCGGACCACCATGTCCGGCACCAGAAGGGGGCTAATCAAAACTCCTCCTTAAAAAGACCGGACCACCATGTCTGGCACCAGAAGGAGGCTAATCAAAATCCCCCCTATAAAAGATCAGACCACCAAATTCGACCAACAATTCATGCCCGGACTCCCCTTGGTCGGCCAGGTAGCTAAAAAAGGAGGGGGGGGGCTTGATAGTCAGCAAGATACAAATAACCAACCAGGCCCAAGAAAGAAAGGCCCATCCTTCACAAAAATACCTATGAGCAACACCCGAACCAGGACCAGTCAAATAACCTAAAGAGACATTCCCGGACCAATAGACCCTAAGGCATAGGCCCGAAACAACTGAAGAATCAACCATCTCCTATCATGGGTCCGGGAATGCCGTACAGTACACCTCTGACATCTCCAACGACCTGTCAGGAAATAAGACTAAATTACACTAAAAGGGACCGACTATAAGTAACGCTGAAAGGACAAACGAAAGGGTAACTATTCATCTTGCTCATTCTGTCCTAGCTTTGTTTCCTCATCATTCTACTAAAGACTGACTTGAGCGTCGGAGGCCTGATCAACTAGAGAAACCCTCAGGTTGGTCCAAGCTAACCACATTGATTGCAGATTGATCCCATTTCACCATGCCGTCTAGTCTGATCTGGACGCACCTCCAAGGCAAGCTCAAGGGAGTGGAGGTTCATGCCACAGACCCGCTACTAAATGGCACCGTCTGTGGGAATGACGGTGACCCTCAGGGATGTGCGGCCAATTCCACAACCAGGGGGGAAAGCCACCGTTCTCGCGAGTTATCTAGAAACTCAGATACACGAACAAGTTCAGATGATCCAAGCTATTACGAGGAGACAACAGATACGACAAAGCAAACGCTCTCAGCGGAGACTCCGCTAAAGCATACTCTCAGTCTAAGAAGAGATGACTCATCAAAACAATCGGTGACTCGTTCAGAATCACCATTGACCAAGCAAATTTGGCGGGTCATCTCGGAAGAACTTCGCAGGGGAAGGGGACACCGATCACAACAAACCCCTCCCAGGAAGCAACAAAGCAGGAATCTCCAAGGCAGAGCTCATATCTTAAACAGGCAAAGATGCCACCAACGCTCATACGAGCCAAGTGTCCAGACCGTACATGGAAGAAGCAGGAATGGAGGCAGCCGGTCACCCAAAAGAGTCCATGGAGGTAGGAGACACAGGAAGGTATCCCCCAGGGCACAATGCCTCAATAGGGATGACCCTAGAGATGACATACTTTTCCAGGTGCTTCAAAGGTTAGAATAAGTAGAGAGAGAGCCAAGAAGAACCGTGTTCAGTCGGCTGTCTGGCCTCGCGACGGAAGAAGAGTCTCCTTTCACACAAAGAATTAAAAACAAGCCAATGCCTGGGACCTTCAAGATGTCCCACTCGTTAGAAACCTATGGAGGAAAAACCGATCTAGAAGCATTCATGAGGAAATATAAAAGAGCCATGAAAATCAATGGAGCGGACGAGGTCATATTGTGCAAGTGTTTCGAAGTGGTGCTGGTAGGGGCAACATCAGACTGGTATAATGCATTACCACAGAGCTCGGTCCCGTCCTTCTCAGACCTGAGCACGAAACTTACTAGCCACTTCTTCACAAGCAAGAGGTCTGCCAAAAGAGCCATTCAACTGTTCGACATTTGCCAAGGACAGAATAAGTCCATACAGCAGTTCATCAAAAGGTTCAACAGGGAAGCGGTCGAAGCCCCAGATTTGACGCCTGATGTGCGCATCATGGCGTTCACCAAGGCTCTATACTCGGAATCTAGATTGGCTTATGAACTCTCCCGCATGAATTCCACCAGTGTGGAAGAAATGTACACCATCACTAATGAGCATATGCTTGCTGAAGAACTATTATTCAGAAAGAATGAGGTCAGAGAGAACCCAAATGGAAATGAGAAGGAGATCCGGCAGAGGGATACCTCGAGGCACGAAAGCAGGGGAGGAGAAGGTTGGAGCGGCAACCCACAAAAGGGGTACAAAAAACCCCTAGTTCTCACTCCCCTTACCTCATCCAGAACTAACATCCTCGCAGCTCTGAAGAGGGAAGGAGGCATGCGCTGGCCTAAGCCGATGGCCGAAGGCACTAAGAAAAATGAGTACAGATACTATCAGTTCCACAGGGACAAAGGCCACGATATAGAAGATTGCTATCAGTTGAAGAAATACCTGGAGCACCTCATGAAGAAAGGGACCCTCAGGGAATATCTTCGGATTCTTTCCCTGAAGCCGAGGGAAGGAGAAGGAAGAAGGAACCGAAAAAATGAAGATGAGGGTTATGACTCGGACAGAACGAACAAGAGAAACAAGAGGTCGCCCATACCTGCTCAGGGAGTTCTGTACATCATCACAACTACTATGTCATCCAATCCTCAGAAGCGGAAATCCAGGGAAGTGGCCTCACTAAACCTCGGAGGACCATCCTCCAGGTTAGTCAGGGCAGACAGGAAGGATCTCATATTCCCACACGATGACCTGCTCCTGATAACTGCAAGGATTGGGAACATGGACGTTCAGCGAGTCTTGTGTGATGACGGGGCAAATGCCAATGTCCTATTCTCTGAAGCACTTTAAGGGTTAAAAATCCCGCAGAAGAGGTTAGTCCTAGTCGCCACAGCCACTTACGGTGTCAGGCCAGATGCCCTCCCGGTTCTGGGTTGTATCGAGCTCCTGGTCATGCTCCAGGGAGTAGGTACCGGACGAGCACATTGTTATGCCATGACCATGGCCAAATGGATCGTCTTGGATGTACCCTCGGCATACAATGGCATAATCGGTCAGGAAATTCAAGTTATGTTGCACATGAGGGGAGACGTGAAATACCTAACCATGACCTTCGAGTTCTCTCTATGGCTCAACGTGCCCCAAAGGATGAATCGAAAGAAGAAGTGGAGGGAACCGAAGATATGGAGACTGAGCCAGTGGAACTGAAGGACGGAAGGACTACCAGGATTGGAAAGGACCTCCCTGAGGGCCTTAAGGAGAAACTTGTAGATTTACTCGTATCTAATAAAGAACTTTTCACGTATTCCTCGAGTGATATGCCAGGGATAGATCCCAAAATAATCCAACGCACCCTAAACATAGATCCCAACTCCAGACCAATCAAACAGAAGAAGCGAAGTAACGCTCAAAGCAAGAGATCATCTGGGAAGTATTCTACCCCGAATGGTTGAGCAACCCGGTGGTCGCAACAAAGCTAGATAATGACAAACTGTGAATGTGCATCGACTTTACCAATATTAATGATAGTTGCCCGAAGGACTCGTATCCACTATTGCCAATAGATAGGCTCGTCGATTCAACCACCGGACACGCTCGACTTAGCTTCATGGATGCATACAGTGGTTACCATCAAATCTGAATGAATCCCACAGATGAGGAGAAAACATCATTCATCAGCGATGACAAAACATACTGCTATGTCAGAATGCCCTTCGGGCTTAAGAATGCTGGAGCAACCTATCAGCGGCTGATGAATCGAGTATTCTCAGATCAAATCAGGAGAAATTTGGAAGTATACGTCGATGAAATTATAGTCAAAACCAAAGAAGAAGATGACTTGATCCAGGATTTGGATGAAGTATTCAGTCAACTTAGGAAATATGGCCTCCGGCTAAACCCGGACAAGTGTGTCTTCGGGGTTACTGCAGGAAAGTTCCTAGGGTACTTGGTATCCGAAAGAGGAATAGATGCGAATCCGGCGAAGATCAAGGTGCTAGTAGAATCCCGGACACCGCAATCCATAAAAGACGTCCAAAGGCTACTAGGAAGAATAACTGCTCTAAGAAGATTCATATCCAGGTACGGGGACAAGTGTCGACCTTTCTTAAAAATACTGATCAAATAAGGCACAGAACCGGGAAGGATCAGGTTAAAGAAAACACCTGATGAAAACACAGCCGAAAGGGCAAGCTTTATTTAGAATGAGGAATGCTAGGAAGCATGAGAGTCGATCAAAACATATCTCGCTGGAATGCCGATGCTCAAACAGCCCGAAGAAGGGCAAGTACTAGTACTCTATTTAGCAGTAGGAGAAAGAGCACTAAGCTCAGTGCTCGTTCAAGAAAATGGTCAGGGACAACAATGGCCCGTATACTATGTAAGCAAGTCCTTTCATGGAGCAGAACGAAACTACCTGTTACTACAAAAGGCTGTTTTTTGCCTGATATTAGCCGCTCGGAGATTACGACCTTACTTCCAAGCCCATTCTATTGCGTTCCGGAGCAGCCTTCCACTCAAACATATCATGAGAAGGATAGATCATTTGGGCATGTTATCTAAGTGGTACATTGAGCTAGGAGAGTTCGACATACTATACAAGCCAAGAAAATCCATAAAGGCACAAGCACTAGCAGATTTCATCGTTGAATTTCCATACGAAGAAGAACTCGATGCAATTGATGATGAAGATCCAACATGGACCTTATACATTGATGGTGCTTCAGGGATTGATAAATAAGGAGCGGGGCTAGTCCTTAAGGGACCCTAAGGTATGCAAACTTCAAAGTCCATCAGGTTCACCTTCCCGATAACTAACAATGTCGCCGAATATGACGCCTTCATTGAAGGACTAAAACTGGCGAAGAAAATCAGAATACGGTCTCTCCGGGCATACAACGATTCACAGTTGTTGGTCCAGCAATTGAAGGGGGAATACGAAGTGAAGGAACCTACTTTGAAAAAATACACTGAATTAGCCAAACGGCTAGTCCTGGAATTCAAAAAGATGCAGATAGAAAAAATTCCCAGGAGCTAAAATTCAGAGGCCGATGCCTTATCCAAAGTGCCCGAATATGATGAAGAACGGAACAAACCGTGAGTGCAGAGTGTATGGGTCCATAACGTCACCTCCGGGTGGAGGGTACCGTAATGGCAGTACTTAACAGAAGGAATACTCCCGGAAGATTGACCCGAAGCCTTAATGATAAAAAAGAAATCCGGGAAATTCTGTTGATTTTAGGATCTTAATAACATCCTTTCGATGTTAATATGTCATACATGCGCCACTAGCATGTCACATGATATCATGTCATATATGTACACAATATATTATATATAGTCTTAAACTAAGTCATAGCAT
>JBBYHH010459816.1:0-11369 GCA_038382905.1 Daphne laureola
CGGAAGGAGGGCTGGAATAGATAAATCTTCTTGCATGTTGAGAGTAATAATTATAGGTAAAACTAAAGGTGTTAAATATGAGCATCAAGTTGATCATAAATCATAGGAAGTAGATTTAAATACTAAATTTTCATCTCATTTGCAAATTAGTTGTTAATTAATTCTCTCAATAATCAATCATCATTCTTCTTTATTTTCATAGTTCATACACATTAGTTAAGGATCACAAGTCCCTGAGAATTCGATCCGGTACTTACCGAATTTACTACTTATTGACAACCGTGCACTTGCGGTGTCGCGATCAGCCGTCTCGTGCAAGGATACCCGAGAAGAACAAGAAAACAACTAACTTTACCTGCACATATATCATCTCACACCAACTAAAGCAACTTATATCCACTGATAAGCCTAAGTCCGTAATAATATACGAGTAATGGAATCGGACTTGACATTTCTACTACATGTGCTATCAGGCATCATTCCAGGTAGGGAGAGTTGTCGCTCATCTCTGTCATTCCCAACACTCGCTTATCCACAGAAGGACCAGTCCAAACCAATCTTTGTCCCCATCCTACACGAGCACCCCTCAACCACGAGATCAAACAAATCATCCTTCCTAACAGAAAAAGCTCAAATTTTCAGTCAATGAAGCTTATAACAGTCCTCCCCCATGTTGACACCTTGACTTCAGAAGCCAGGTTTGGGTGGGCACCAAACAGAGAGGCCTCCAGGGGTAGGCATCAGAAACGGAGGGCCCCACTGTTGCACCACACCGAAGTCCTTGGCCCAGCCCCCCAATTAGACCCACCGAGTAAGGTCGATCCTCTTTGAGATGAAGCAGTAGCATGAACAGAGAGGTCGGACTCATCGCCGGGAAGACGCCGATCTCCATTAGCACAACAAACTCGATGCCGCTGCCAGAGGCCCCATGGCGGAGTAATAGGGCGTCGTGAATGATAAAGGATATTTCGAAAGCAAAAGCGGACCTCCAGAATCGGCGGCCCGCAAACAACACTGCGGATCTCCAGAATCTATTTCATTTGCCATATTATCCTTACTTTAATTCTCTTTCCATTTACAATCTTCAGCAATCTCTATTTAAGTAATCTTTTTGCTCTCTGAAACGAAACGTAACTATTCTTACTTCATTCTTTCTTTTTTAATAGTTACGTTCCTTTTCAGCATATAATCTATATATTTATTTCGGTCTATAAAGTTAAGTAACTTATATATATATATATATATATATAAGATAAATCAATGTGTTTAGTTTCTAAAAATATATTTTTCAAAAAAAATCAGAAATTTGTTTCTAGTAAAAATTTGAATCAAACGTAATAATTAAATAAGGACGGGTGAAGTATTAAATTGGAACAAATGACGAAGTATTACTTAATTAATAACCTGAAAATTTCAAAAATAAATTGTTACTTAGCTGATTGAGATTCATGTGAGAAACTGATGAAAAATTAGTTAATCATGTAAAAGTATATATGTACTTCTACCTATAATCTATATATGCTAAACTAATAAGAGAGTGATGAATAACGTTAGCTATAGGTGGATGGTTAAAAGGGCAGATAAATGCTAAGGATGGTTAATCTTGAGAAGTGACCAAACCCTACATTTTTGTGGTTTTTATAGCAACTTGTCATCTTGAACCTTAACTCCTACATACTACTACACTACTAATGCTTTTCTAACCTAAATCCATGAGGTCATTTCATTTCAGCACATCTCTCTCTCTCTAAAACCTCATCATATATCAAGTCCCCAAATTGATTCAACTTTGAAACCCATTTTTTGCTTCTTCTTCTCTTTCACTTCACCATGGAAGCAAAGTTGACAAATTGGAACTTTCAAGTATCAAACATGGAAGATGATAATGATGATCACCACCACGATCACCATGGCAATTATAATAATGTGCTCATCAACCCTCCACTTTTATGGACATCTACATTTCCACCCCTCCACCACCACAACCTCCAACTCCCACCACCACCACGGGACGACGAGGAAGACGTGGAGGAGGAGGAGGAGCCAGAAGAAGAGTTGAGCGCGATGAAGGAGATGATGTACAAGATCGCGGCGATGCAGCCGGTGGACATAGACCCCGCCACCATCCGGAAACCTAAGCGGCGGAACGTCAGAATCAGCGACGACCCACAGAGCGTGGCGGCGCGACACCGCCGTGAGAGGATCAGCGAGAAGATCAGGATCCTCCAGCGGCTGGTCCCCGGTGGGACAAAGATGGACACGGCGTCGATGCTCGATGAGGCCATACGGTACGTCAAGTTCTTGCGCCGACAGATTCGTCTCCTCCAATATTCCTCCAACCCTCCTCCTCCTCCTCCGCAACAGCAACCACATTTACCGCCACCTCCGCCCCTCACACCACCGCCACAGCCAAGCAAGCAGACACTGCCGCCGTTTATCCTCCTCAATAGCAATTGCACCACCAGCAACAACAATATATATCATCAGTCTGCTTTAATTTAACATAACATATAGTATTGTAGTATAATGAATGTAACGTAGGTGAATTAATTAACTAAATTATGGTTAAGGATTAGAATTGATTAAGGATATATATATTTAAGTGTGTATATATATATTTATATATATATATATATATATATATATATGTATAATTAATATTGAAGGTGGAATAAGAAGAATTATTGAAGGTGGTGGAGAGATTGATGGGTTGATGATGAAATGTTTGTTAGGATATTGTTGACTGGAGGAGAAGGGTTGCCGTGTTTCTGCCAGCCGAATAATCATAACCGATAGCTTGAGATGTGTGTATATTACATATAACAATAATATAATATAATATAATATAATATAATATAATATAATATAATACTCTCTCAATTCGTATAAAATTCATCCATTTTATTTTATTATTTTAAAATTTAATATTTAATTTAAATTTTATCAAAAATAATTAATTTAAACAAAATTAAAAAATATATATTTAAAAGAATTAGATTTTAAATTATGATATTTATATAAAATTTTTAATTTTTAATGTCTAAATATTAATAAAAATAAATTATTAATTTAATATTCTGAAATCGTTAAAATAAATAGATAATAAATGGATAATTTTTTTACGGACGGACGGATGAAGTATAATATATATATAGTGGAGTTAGGCAATTTGGACACAATGAAATTTCGGCCAAAATCCTTTTTTGGAATTAATTACAACTCTGACGTCATAAAGCTGCTCAACTCATGTAAAATCATTCTCTCTCCTCTCTTGTATGAGGTATATGTGGTATATCATGATCTTGTGAAATAATGGTAAATTGATATTTCTAACTTATATGTGTATATCGTCAAATACTGGTAAATTGATATTTCTGACTTAATTAGTAAATGTTGTTAATTAGGAATCGTTGAACTTGAAACTTGATTCCTATTTTTTATTCTTTTTGAGAAATTTTTAGTTCCCTTACTTGCTCTAGCTTTTCTTTTTCTTTTTTTTAAAAAAAAGGTTATTTGACAAGAAACACAGATGAGAAATATTGGATAAAGATTGTTGTTACTTTTATGTTTTATTTTTAATGTTTTTCTACTCTTATTTCACTTTCTAACTCAGATCTATTTGTGCGCACTATTACTTATCATTATCAATGATGTTAATTAATCCGTTATTTTTTTAACAAAATGAATGAAGTGTAAGTAAATAACACTGGAAGATAAAGAGTGTACGTTAGGGATCCATCCAGTCCAGACTGGTTAATTCGAGCCTGTTCGAGTTAAGCCTATTACCTTGCTGGTCCAAAATCGAGTGTTCCAAGCGGCCCAAATTTAAGCCCAAAATCGAGTCTTCTACATTTGTAAAATGGATTAGTATACCCTCTCATATTTTGAGAGAGCAAGGAAAAAACAAAGGAACTAACTTGTACTTCCATACTGAGAAAAATTGGAGGATGAAGGCCATATAGATTCAAAGTTAAGGAATAAATCCATACAAACTGATAAAGTTGAGGGGCTAAGGGGTACAATTAAGCCATCTGGCATTTATACCTGAAATGCTGAGTGCATATATAGAGCATAGGTGTGCTGACTTGAGCTATTCTGAGAGCACCCGAACCGAACCGAACGTGACTCACTACAATGGGCTGAGATCATATGCTCTTAGTTTTGCTCAACAATAACTACTGACATACTATTTAAGATAACACAGAGACCTGTGATGTAAAAGGAATGATTCTGAATTCTTACCCTTTAATCATGGGTCAATTGCCATAGGAGTAATACGTCTCTTGGCTGGCTTGTTTGAACTGCTCGTACTTTGTGAGCTAGGTGATGTAAGTTTCTTTTCTGCCATTTCTGCTTTCATCTGGTTATCAGTAGTGCTCACTGAGCTATCATTTTTGGCTGTTTCGATCACCATGCCCTCCGCTTTTGAGGACATATCACTCTTGCTCTCCCACTCCATTGATTCATTTTCTTCCAACACAAAAGATCAAAGTACAGTTCGTTAAGCCGTGAATGACAAACATGATCACACAGACACACCCCTAAATGAAGGAACAAGGATACACCAACAAACCTGATAAAGAAAGCATCGCTCCTAGCTCATCTTCCTCAAACTCCAAAAGAGTGCAGTAACCATCTTGGGAAGATATTGCTAAATACCGGGCATCTGCAGACCTTGAACATGGGAAAACAAAGCGAAGTTTTTTAGAGACCCAGAAACTGAACATTTAGGGGAGGGAGAAAGATTAGAACTGCTCAACAATGATAACTGAAATTACCAAGAAATATCAGTTATAGGTGCATAATGAATTCCAGCCAAGATTGCTATAGGAGGAACACTTTCTGTATCGTATATATACAAAGAATTCAAAGTAGCAACTGCGAAAATGAGACGATATGGTAGCTTGAAGAAGCCAGCTGCAAATGTTCAGGAGATGGAACTCAGATTACAGCAAACCTATTTGAACATTCACAACAGGAAAGCATCTTTATCATGACTTCATTACCAGAATCCGGATTACGTAGGCTAAACGTCCCAGGGCAAAAGCGAACCACAACAACTGGTTTGTTAGCACCTGGAAGTTGCAGCGAAGGCCTGTGAGACAGAAAACAACAAAAGTGAATCAAAGATTAAGGAGAAAGCGCAATCTTGGTGGAACCAATTTGCAACAAAATCGACCTAAACATCATTCTTGCATGAGAATTTAAAAGACAGTTAGATGAACCAAAGTTTTTTACCTTGATAAGTCTCTCCTGGAAAATATGTAACTTGTATTCACCATTTCAGATGATGGAGAGATTTTGTAGGATCCTGCTTCATCACAAAAATGTCAGCCCAAAAGATGCATCGTCCCAAGAGAACATGCTTTATGAGATCTAATCACCACAGGACTAAGTGGGCAAGCTTTACGTAAAGTACAACATGCAGGGATTCAGTACTTGGACACATTCTGTAGGAGCAAAAAGTAATGATAATGTAATGATGATTAACTGGCAGACTCAGAATATACCTGCTGGCACAATTAAAAATGATCCATCAGGAGACCAGGCTAATCTTCTGAAAAAAGATCCGAGTGTTTCATCATGAAACAGATGGCACTTTGTAGATTGCATCTGAAACCATAACTAATTATGCCAGGCTGGACTGTACACAGGAACAATTGAAACAAAGCAGTGCTAAAGTAACCTTTGAATCATCTTCAGGCTGATGCTCTGCCTTTGAAATGATGTGCTGACAATGATAGTTAATCCTCTCAGCACCTTTTGTCTTGCCCTGAGGCTTGTTTGCATAAATTCGGCAAGTTCTGTCAGAACTAAGGGTAGCAACATACTTGTTCAACGGATCCCAGGCAACACCTTGAACATAATGGAAATGGCCATCTAGTATTTGATGAACAGAACCTATAAGAGCACAAACGTTAAAATGGTACAAACCAAATACCTATCACATGCAAAGAGTTATGCAGATTTTCTTACCTTTGTTAACATCCCATAAGATGCATGAATTATCAACTGAACCAGATATAAGAAAAGCACCATCAGAAGACCACTCCAAGTCCAAAACATCTTTGCGATGAAATCTACAGAACAAAGAAGGGCAAAGTGATGTTAAAGAGATCATATCAGAAGCATGGAGACAAAGCAAAGAAAACACTTAGAGAAGCTGGGTGACATAGAAACGCTCAAGGTTTTAGTCCCTTACGACAAGCTCTTGTGAACTTTCCAGATCTGACCAGATTCTGCGGAGTGCAACTTCCATATGATCAGCTCACCTCCTGCAATGTACAACATTCACCGTCACTTCAAAAATCACAAACATATGAACTTTTATCATTGTCTTGAAAGTCGTAGTTGTTACAGCAGGAGACATACCATCAGCGCCAGATGCAAGTTGATCTCCTGCAAAACATTATAGTATATAACGAGTCCTTACATCCAATTAAAGACGAAATTGCAGGATGTATATGCATGGAACATGCATTCAGTTGGCAATGGCGATCAACCATGAAGTCATAAAGGCTAAAACTTATTGAAACATGTCTTATCATAGAAAGATATGCAAACAACCAAAGCTATGGAAGTTAAGGCTTGCGGTTATTACTAAATGCTCCAACTTCAAAGCCCCACTACCCATGGGAGTTTTCATGTACACAAAAATAGAATTAGAGATAGAAATATACTCCATGGAAAACAAACATGAAAATTGGACTTTTGAAAAGGCAAGTATGAGATCCAGGCTCTCTTTGTTCAGACTCGGAAAGACAGAAAGAGGGACCAAAGGCAAAATACCAACTAATGCCATCTTTTGTGCAAGCCTTTTAAAGGTACAATGGATAACTTCTATTGGGTTGAGAGTTTGCTTAAATATTTTTACATCATGCCACACTAAATTTTTACCCTAACAGGTACATCATAGGCTTTAACCTATAACATTAAAGCTATCATTCTATTATGGTTTTTAAGTACTTGTAAGGCTGATGTACAAACTTTAAATAACTACAAAATCATGTGTTGTAGATACATATTTCTCTGAATGAGTTGAGAAAAGAGAGGCATAATGCAAAATCGTAAATTTGGTTCCTAATCATGTCTTACCAGATGGGGAAAAGCGAATGATATTAACTGAAGATCCATGGTACGTGAGGCTGCTCTGGTATGAAGCACTTAGTATTCCCTTGTCATCTTTGCATGAGTTTATTAGCCAAAGCTGAATAAATAACCATTTGTAAGCTCAGCTTGATTCTAAAACAAGAACTGCTGTAATATATAGCTCTAAGTCAACATGACATGACAGCATTCAAAATGCCTCAAACATTGCGCACAAAGTATTGACCAGAAAGCCTTTCTGATGCAAGACGGACAAACAATCAAAATCAGGTTTCAAGTATCCTTCAACAGAAACGAGTAAATAAGGTAGCAGGGCCTGAGTCCAACGGATTCTAGTTCGACCGGTAGAAAAAAGGAACCGGAAGCGCCCAATCAAATAAACAAAATGCAATCATCAAATTACAAATAAAAGCGAGTCTGAATTGAGGAAGTAATGTTACCTTGATGTCGAAATCGGCGCCGCCGGTGGCGAGCAAGCCGGAGATCCGATGGAAATCTAGGGTTAGGACGGGCTTGGTGTCGTGCCAGTTAATCTGCAACGTACCGCCCTTCATCGGTAAGTTTCACGACGCGGCGAAGAGCGGAGTAGCCTGGAAATTCACAATCGTCTCGTTGTTGTGAAGAGAAGTAGAGTAAGCTCTGTCAGCGAGAGGAAGGTGCTGCTAGCTTGGCGCGCTTTGGCGGGAAATGTAGTGAAGTGAAGAGGGACAAAATGAAATCGTAGTGAGGAGGGGGAGAGGAGAAGCTTTTTCAACTTGTCAATTGTTTTCGTGGTAACTTACAAAAACCAGCTAACCGTGAAACTTCAATTTTTCTTTTTGGTTTTGAGAAATCTCCAGAAATTTCTTTAAAATATTATAAAACTTTAATTACTATCCTTAATAGTTAATTTAGTTATAGTTTCTGTTAAATTTGTGGAGAAATTTTTTATTTGCATCCCAAATGTTAGAGTAAAATTGTTAGAGTTAAAATATTTATAATGTAATTAGGTAATTTCTCCGTAAATTTAACAAAAAATTAAATAAAATTAACTACTGAGGGGGTAGTTGAAGGTTTTACAGTATCTTAGGGGGTTTTCTGAAGATTTCTCAAAACCGATGAGAGAAACTGGAGGTTTCACCTAACCTCAATGATGTTTTTGTAAGTTACCCATTGTTTTTTTATATATAATAGGCAAGCGGATTGGGATACTCGAGTCTCTAATTTTTGTCAATTGTTGATCAGCATAATAGTAGTCAAAATGAAATTCTAATATTTTTATTCTGAAAAAAAAAAAAAATTTATCACTTACCTTTTTAAAATTTCTTTTTTTTCTATTTTTTCTTTTTCTTTTGGAATAAAAATGTCATTGACATTTCATTTTATGTTTAAACTAGTTTGTACCCTCATTTGGAATGGAGAAAAAATGTCATTAACTTACACATTGCCGAAAAGTTATTTTTTTCAAATAGAACAATATTTAACAACCAAACTAAAGTAATGTACTATTAAGTTAAATGATTAATCACAATCATCATATGACATTATCGCTACATGGCTCATCGGTACTTCTTATAGAAGATATAGGATATTTATATAGTTCCAACCTACAAATTCATCTCACAATATATTAATGCCAAATTAAAAAAAATGGCACAATAATAATGTTAGTAAAAGAATAGAGTACGTATCAGTCATCTCCATCATTGTTATCATCACTGATAGATAAAATAACTTGCTTACTTTATCACTATTATTTAAAACACTGTAAGTACCCGTCTCTTAAGTAATTAAACAACTATACAAGAAAACGTTATAAATTAGCAACACTTTAATTCAATTACTAACATAATTTAAAAATTATACCTCTTCACATGAGTCCCGTTATCATCTTACGTTTAAGTGGAAGCAATTGTTTTTCTTGAAAAGTAAGTTGCAATTATAGAATCCAATACATTTATATAAAAATAATAATAATAATTTATGTAATTACCCAATCACATATAACTGTTAAGATTAATAGGCAATGACATACCTTTCTTATAATTTCTAGTATCGAGCGACTCTCAACAACATAATCAATTTCAGAATAAGTCTTAACAGTAAAACTCGATCCTTTATTGGTGATATTGTAACCAATGACTTTAATATCCCATGGTAGTTTCTTCCGTTTGACACTTTCAAGTATATTTTTTCTCATAATAATCTTTTGTTTATTTAGACAATTCAACTCGAAAAAACTTAAGATAGAAGTAAAGAATCTTGAGTTAAAAAACTTTTAATTGGTACTTTTACGATGCAAATATAAACTAAAGTGAATTGACAATGTCTTTACATAAGTGATCCAACGAACAACGAACTTCACCTATAAATATAAAATGCAAGAACCCCTCAAAAAAAGTGACATGTAAAAAAGTGATCTACAATTTCTAATTTTTACTCTTTCTCACCCTCATTTACTATCTTAGCGAGTATGATGGCTTGGACAGACTAAACTATATATAAATGATTGGAAATGAAAATACATATTGTTATATAGAAAATACTAAATAGAAGTTGAAATATACTCCCTCTGTTTCACTTTCTTTGCAACATACACTATTCACGAATTAATTTATAATTTTGTTATCTTTTACATTTTACATCCAAATTGAAGAATTTTTTAACATAAGTTATAGTTAGAAACATGTAGATTCTAAATATATTTTTTCTAATTTTTGTAATAAATACATTTTAAACAAATTTAAATCAAACTATGATCCAAAAGTCAAATATTTCAAACAAATTAAACGGAGGTAGTAGCTAAGATAATTAATGTAATACTCCATAAATATTAACAAAACTTTGATGATCACGTTTTAAATGTTTAAAGGTTTTGATTAAAATGTTAATATCAAAACTTTGACTACAACACCTTATACCTTTTATAAGTTGGAAATGAGAGTTAAAAAGACAAAAAAGAAAAAAATAAAGAGAGCAATAGTTGGAAATGAATATAGTTGGTCTTCATATGTTAGAGATGTAGTGTGTTGTAGTATTTGTTTTGTTTTGCTGTTGCTGTTTCAGGTTACAGGGCTAGTGCAAAGTGGTGATATTGTAACCAATGACTTTAATATCTCATGCCAATAGCTGTGAAGTATACTTGGATTTTCAGTAAGAGTTTATGGTAATCTTTAATGAGATTCTGCTGAATTTTTTATGAAAAAGTCAGAAATAATTTACTTCTTTCTGTTTACTGACAGCATTGTCAGTATCCAAGTAGAGTAACTGACACATGCTTAACGTTAGTTTTTTCCGTGGGTGCTTAACATTAGTTTGTTGTTATAACATACGAAAAAGGAAGAATGTATTTAAATAAAGTAACGAGCTAAAAAGCGAGGCAATCTTTGTTTTTCAGACTTTAGCTGTTGTGTGTTTATTTATTCACAGTCAAGTGTTTCAATGGTAGGCAATAAGTATATAAGAACAAACCAGCATACAAATCTTTATGTTGTTCTTCTTCAGCATCGATAGCCTGATCGAAAACTCCACCATAGTTTTGACTGAAAATTTAGACATATGGAACGTATTAAATTTACCATCATTTAGTGTAGTTAAAAAATGGGAAAAGCTATGATTTGCTAAAAGCCAACCTGTATCCAATAAGAAAATGTATTATTATACCTTTTTCTTTACCCAGTTTTTTTAAATCTCCTCCCTAAAGTTAACAATTGCAACAAATATATATTAGGTAATCACACTCACAAGTGTGTAGCGTGGGATATGAGTATATTTATTCGTTTAGAACCAAGTACCAACATAGTGGCAGCCAAGTTTCTCTAACAGAATCCCTTCACTTTCCATCATTAAATGGAGTCATAGTTCCTATAACACAGAAGCCATAGTCCGAAGAACAACTGCAAGAAAAGTTGTGAAATGAGAAAATGATAAGGCCAGAAAACAATCACACTAATTAATTTTTTGTTATATGCAAACATAAACAAATCTTAAAAAATGCAATGTTGCACAACAATTATCTTATGGCAATCAATCTCTAATCTAATTGAGCAATCAACATAGCAAAGAAACAATTAAAAGGCTTTGAATCTTATAATTTTTCTCACCTAGAAACCAAAAGTACCCTTTACACCGATACTAGAGGCCTACAAATGATAAAAATCTTTTAGAGGGAGATGAAGAACCGGACAAAACCTTCGTATCTGTGTGATTTTTCAAAACTAAGAGAGAAATTAGACTCACCTCACTAATGAAAATACCTTGATCTGAACCTAATAATTTTAAAA
>JBBYHH010459927.1:0-11369 GCA_038382905.1 Daphne laureola
TTCTCATTTTTCTCTTCCTTTTTCTCCTCTTCCTCTCTCTTTTCTTGTTCCTTTTTATTTCCTTTATCATCTTTTCCATCTGTTCCATCCTTCCTCTCTTCTTTTCCATCATCTACGTGATCTTCATCATCTTGATTCGTTTCTTTCTTCTCTCTACAATTCCTTCCTGTTGTTGATCATTATCATCATCTTTCCTTTTCCCATTTTTCTCCTCCTCTTCTTCTTCTTCTTCTTCTTCTTCTTCTTCTTCTTCTTCTTCTTGTCCTCCAACTCCTCCTCCTCCACCTTCTTCTTCTTCTTCTTCTTCTTCGTCTTCATAAGATTTATTTCTTCCTTTTTCCAGAGTTCTTTTTTTTTTACTGACCTGCTCAATATTTCTTTCAACTGTAGATGATCCAGGTGACAAATGTGCATGAGGTGATTCTTTGTTTGGGGAGACAACTAACTTTAAATCTGACAAGCTGATTCCAATTGCTATTGGCTATCCATCCGGCTGATGTTTTCCCTCACCATAATGATCCACTAGAGCTGACTGATTCCAATCTGATAAAGAGGGTGTGTATTCAACTGCTTGAGCAGGATAAGAAGTACTGATAACTCTTTGTACTGGCTCTGCTTCAATCCCTTCTTTAGAACCCATAACTTCACCTATTCCCTGAAATTGTTTCTCTTGTTGATCTGCCTGATCTTTTTTCTGACCATCATGATCCATTTCAACTGATTGAGCTACATATAGTGTCTGATGAACTACTTGTACAACATGTGAACTGCTAGTAGTGTCAATACACTGCAGATGACTTGTTTCTGTTAGATGTGCATCACTTACTTCATCTTTTCCCTCAATTTCTCTCTCATGTTCATTTGTATTATCTTCTTTATCATTCTGATCTTCCACAAGAGATGTTGGTATTTCATGTAGATCAAGTTCTTCATTTGTTTGCATACCTTCATTCTCAGTCTGTTGTTCTTTAGCACTCACATCTTCTACCTCTTCTACTACCTCAACAAAATTCTGCTAGCTACACTAGGTGAATTGCTTTGAGGGGATGGGAAAAATTGTAGTTCAGCAGGTGAGAATCTCTGCGGTGATTAAGGCGAATGAGCTGGTGAGGATGATTGATTAATTGTAGTTCTCTGTAAGAAGGTAATGGACTGAGGTGCAGAAGTTGAGGAATTTGGAGAATTTAAAAGAACTATGAGAATTTGAGGCGAATGTGACGATTTTTAAGATGATTTTTAAGAATTTGAGAAGGAAAGTGAATCCCATTTATCATAGGAAATTCATCAAATTTGCTCCGAATAATCTCACCAATCTTGCAATTCACGTTCTTCCCTTATTTATTTATTTAAAAATAAATTGCCATCTTCTCTCCCCAAAAAAACTAATATTAGATCAATTAAGTCCCTAATTAAATTCAATCATTCTTTTTTTCAATTTTTTTTTTTTTTATGACTGACAGTTATCTAATAGCAGAAAAAAAAAAACGACCAAAATACCTCTGAAAACAATTATCTAGAACACTCATAGATTAATTTTTCTCAAATGTCAAACAAACAAGCTGTTAAACTTGTACGTGTTTGACATATAAGTCCTCGTAGATTTTTTTTTTATTCTGTTAAATCAATATTTTTCTCAAAGGTCAAACAAGCTCTTAAACTTGTACGTGTTTGTCATTTAAGTCCTCGTAGATTAATTGTTTTTATTCTGTTAAATCTGGAAGAGATCGGGGGCGCGGTGGGTTTTGGGATTTCCCGCGGAGTTTTGGACTACGCCGCGGTGCGGATGCTCCGGAGGCCGACAGGGACCGGCCAAGATTGTGTCTGTGTTTCAATTAATGTGTCCGGGCTTCCTGTGTTTTGGGTTGGGACAAGGTAAGAGTGTTTACCATAACGTTCAGTTTCTGCCAAGACCTAAGAGCGTTGACCACGGTCAATTGCATGTCCAAAAGTTAGGATTTGTGGAAAAACGAGGAAATTGCATATCTATATATAAATTATAACCCGTGTTATAAATCTATATCCCAATAAAATTTTATTGTAAAAATAATCACTTAAAAAATAAAATTATAAAGTTAGAGGGATGTTTAACACATTTTAAAAACTCAGAGGGTCAATTTGAGCATTTTAATCACAATTTCTGTTAAATTTTAACGAAAGTTAACTCGCAGGTATAGATTTACAACATATTCATACTTTAGAGCCACTTTTGCAATAAAATTTTATTCAGGTATAGATTTGCAACACGAATTATAGTTTAGATGGTGCAATTTACTCGACATATAAATGGTACCCAACCATGTGGTGCCTAGGGTGGCTTGCGTGGATTAACATTGAAGGTCTTCCCCCAGAATGTTGGAATTCAACTTCTCTTGGCAAGATTGCATTGTTACGGGGAGAACCGTTAGTGTTTCATGAATCCACTCAAGCTAAACTTCATCTCAACATGGGGAAGGTGTGTATTCTCACCTCCGTGATGCAATCCATTGACGAATCCACCAAAGTTCTAGTTCATGAGGTCATCTATAAAGTTCGGGTATCTGAGGATATGGACGGAAGATTGAGAATTTCTCCTTGGTTCCAGGTACACCCGCCGGAGTGGTCGTCGGAGTCGGACTCTGGTGAGAATTTAGATGGGAAATCTGATGACTCAGAATCAATGGAGGAGTCTAATCGGGAACTGGAACACCGGTTCATTGAAGTGTCAGCCAATTCAAACAGATTCACTTCACTAAGACATTCTGGATGCATGAGGGTCGATGGTTGCAGTCAAACCGTTACTGGGACAAACAACGTCATTTCCATGCCTTCGCAATCAACTGTTAGGTTGGATATGAGTTGTAGTAGTACAAGATCGGGCTTCAGCCCAACCCCAAGTCCACAAACTCTAGTCCATTGCAGCCCATCTAACAGAGGTGGGACCCCAGCCGTTGAACTGCCCTCTCTGATGAGAATTTCAACTCGCATCTCCAGAGGCTACTACAACGATAGGGAACTTGAGGTGAGAAGTAAACCCCGTCCTGAAATCGATCTGAATTTAATTCCCTCTATGAGCGATGTACCTGCAACCTAGGAGGTGAATGCAGAGCTTAGGAGAAGACCAACGCGTACCGCCTCTAGATCGTTCTCCCTAACAACCGTCATTAGCTCCGCCAATCAGCCGGGCAGAACGGAGACTGTCGGAGGACGCCTGAGGGTGGTGTTTTAGGGGCAGTCAAAGGTCGGTCCCACCTAATCCAAGGGCTTTGCTCGTAGCTTTGGTGTGATATCTGTGACTTATGAAGCTACTTACACTCAATGCTAGGGGAATCAAGCCGAAATGGAAATGTAAGAGAATAAAAGAGATGGTGGTTAAGGAGAAAATAGATTTTCTAGGGCTACAAGAGTCAAAACTGGAGTCAATTTCGCCTCAAAAGGTACGATCGTTATAGGATTTGGATAATTTTGACTATGTTGTGCTGAATGCATCTAGTTTGTCTGGAGGAATTGTTTGGATTTGGAATTCATCCATTTTTATTCTATCTCTATATCTGCTCCAGGATTCGTGGCTGTTAGAGGTTTTCATCAGGATCTAGGCAAGGAGATTTTGATGGTGAATGTGTATGCTCCCTAGCGTGAAACTGAAAAAAGAGCTTTGAGGTCTGCTCTTCTTAGAGTGCTCCAGATTTCGATGGGTCGATCTGCGTGGCAATATACTTTAACTCAATTCAATATAGTTCTGAGATGAGAGGATCAATTTTTAGTCCTAGTGATGCAGCTGTGTTTAATGAATTCATCTCTCAAGGGGAGTTAACAGAAATTTAGTGCGTGGACAAGAAATTCATGTATATAAACAAATCTGGGAGCAAGCTCAGCAAGTTGGATAGAATACTAGTTTCAGAACAGCTATTGGATATTTGCCCTCGCCTTTCAGTTGTTTCGAAAGGAAGGTCTATATCAGATCACACGGATTTGCTTCTAGATAACAATGCAACTCATTATAGAGTGAAGCCTTTTAGATTCTATGACGGGTGGATGGCACAAGATACTTTTCCAGCCATGCTATTACAGTCCTAGAATTATAAAATTGTTGGCAGCCCAAATTTCATTTTGAAAGAGAAATTGAAGCTTCTTAAGGGTGATATAAAAAATAGAGAAATGAGAATTTGTCTGATCTAGAAGGTAAAACTGAATTGTTGAGATCAAAGAAAGAATCATGGGACAGGCTTGCAGATCAACCTGATTTATCAGAATTAGAAGCATCAGAGAGGATGATATGCTTTGAAAACCTAGTTGCAAATGAAAAGCTCTTATCTAGTATGATTCAACAGCATGCAAGGGTAAAATAGGCTGCAGAGGGTGATGATAATACCAGGATTTTCCATGTGGTTGCTCGCAAGAGAGAAATGAGCAATAATATCAAAGGTCTGGTTATTGATGTAGTATGGTGTAAAGATCCGAATATGGTGAAGGCAAAGATATATAAAATTTTCAAAGGACATTTTGCAAAGTCAAGCACTTCTCGACCATCTTTTAGAAGCTCTCGGTTCAAGAAGTTAACTCCAGAGGACTTTCAGATCCTAAAGAGACCAATTTCCACGAAAGAAATAAAAGGTGCTGTCTGGGCCTGTGGTGGGAGCAAGGCCCCTGGACCAGATGGTTTCTCTTTCAATCTACTCATGGCCCATTAGATGTTATGGGAGATGCATTTATAAATGTGGTCCTTCACTTTGAGTCTTCCTATCGGATCGGACCAGGCTGTAATCCCTCATTCATCGCTCTTATACCTAAGACAAAGAATCCTACTGGGCTGAAGGATTTCCGTCCCATTAGTCTATTGGGTTGCCACTACAAGATCATCACCAATATTCTGGCGGACAGACTAAAAAAAGTAATTGCACTTGTGGTGTCAGATGTGCAGTCGGGCTTCGTTCAAGGGAGACAAATTATTGACAAAGTTATGATTGCAAATGAGACTATTCAATACACGAAGAAAGAGTATAAAGAAATATTTCATCTTCAAGGTGGATTTCCAGAAGGCGGTTGACTGTATAAATTGGGAGTTTCTATTTTCAGTTATGCAACAGATGAACTTCGGTGCCAAATGGATCGGATGGATTCGATCATGTCTCTTCTCAAACTCAGTTTCTGTTTTGGTAAATGGGATGCCAATGAAATAATTTAGAATGGAGAGAGACCTTCGTCAGGGGGATCCATCATCTCCTCTCCTATTTATCTTGGTTGCTGAGGCTTTATATGTAATGATGGAAGAGGCGAAGTCCTAACAGATTTTTCTAGTAATTGAGATAGGTAACTCAAATTTGCAAGTCTCACACTTGCAATACGCCGATGATGTGGTTTTCCTTGGTAAGTGGGATATTGACAATGCCATGAACTTGCTGCGAATCTTGAAGTGCTTCAATGCTATCTCGGGTCTTCAAATAAGTATTACAAAGAGCTGTCTGTTTGGAATCGTTGCGGAACCCGAATTGTCACACCTACCGAACTTGTTGGGTTGTTCTATGGGCTCGCTCCCTTTTGTCTATGTAGGGCTTCCGGTTGGTGCAAATCTGAATCATTCTGCTGCAAGGAATCTTGTTGTAGAGAAGGTAAAAGCAAGGCTATCATCCTTGAAGAGAAAAAAATTATCAATTGGAGGCCGACTTACATTAATCAAATATATTCTTGGCGCCCTCCCCCTCTACCTGTTTTCAGTATTCTGTGCTCCCAACCGGGTACTAAAGATTTTAGAAGGCATGCAAAACAAATTCTTTTAAGGCGGGTGTAAGAAGGGCAGAGACATATCCTAGATTGCTTGGAATCAGGTCTTGAATACAAACAAGGATGGTGGTTAGAATATTGGCAGTCTATGGGCCAAGAACATGGCTTTATTAGCCAAATGGAGGTGGAGATTGAAGAATAATCCGTCTGTCTTTTGGGTAAACGTAATTCAGGGCATTCATGGGAAAAATGGGATGTTATCTTCTAATAGACCTTCAGAAAAATGTGGTACTTGGGCAGAAATTATCAAAGCAGGGATCGAAATAAATGAAGCAGGTATTGCTTTTTATGATTCGTTCATGAGGAAGGTCGGTGATGGGAAGAACTGTTGGAGTTGTTTGAGTTCTAAGTTAATTAGGTTTCTTTTGCTACAAGTTAGCTTGTCCTTAAGGCAGTAGGTCTGTTTCTTAGCAGTTCTATTTCTTTTAGACTTCCTGTTGTTTTACACTTTAACTCTTAGTTTAGCTATTTCAAGTAGGACTCTGTCCTCTGGAAGAGTATGTTGAGGGCTCGTGCTGACTTTAGAGAGTTTATTCCTACATACTTACAGGCTGAGAGATTCCCTATGGGGGAAGCATATCTTCACTGTGTGCAGAATAAAGACACTGTGAGGTGGTGTAAACTGGTTTGGGGGCCTTATCAAGCCTCTCGGGCCTATTTTATTATTTGGCTTGCAATGCAGGACAGGTTGGCAATTAAGGCTCGGGCTCTGTTATGGGATGGTGCTGTTGATGCTGGCTTTGTGCTTTGTGATGGTGGGATGGAAGGTAGAGGGCATTTGTTCTTTGAGTGCTCCTTTTCTCAGCGTGTTTTGCTCAGAGTTTTTCATAATGCAAGCTTCATGATTGGCTTTGTGAATGGGCAAGGATCTGGTGTTGGTTCCTGCAGGTGGCCAGGGGGAAGTTTGAGAAGGCTAAGATGAGGAGGGCGCTATTTGTAGCAGTTGTGTACTACATTTTGTGGGAAAGGAACTCCAGGGTGCATTCACGGGTGCATAGACCTTGGGATGTTTTGGAGAAGCAAGTAGTTCTCTTTGTATAGGGAAGGACTGGTATAGATGTAGGTAGGCTTTTTGCTTGAGGTAGTATGTATAGAGCCTGATTTTGCTGTGTAGCACAGGTTAGGGATTTTTTTGATTCCTTTTTAGGCAAGTTTGGCCGCTTCTTTTGTAGGCTCTTGTCTATTGAGTGTAAGTGCCGCTGGGAAATTCAATCAATGAAATTCTGGGATGCGCTCCCCCAGTTCCCAAAAAACAAAAAAGTAGGACTCTTTACTTAAGTTGTTGTACTACTTAATGTACTTTAATAGATGAAAGCTATGGTTGGCATGGAACTAGGTTTCTCCTAAGTGTTGTTCTTTACAACTGGTATCAGAGCTAACACAAAGAAGAAACCATGGCCAGTGAATCATCCTTTACACAGGCGACCATACCTAAATTTGATGGAGACTTTGAGCACTGAAGCATGTTCATGGAAAATCTATTGAGAGCAAAGGAATTCTGGAAGGTTGTTGAAGAGGGGTTTGCAGAACCTGCGCAAGGAACATAATTGACAGCAATACAGAAGAAGGCATTGGATGAAGCACGACTAAATGATCTTAAAGCAAAAGGTTAGTTGTTCCAAGCAATTGACAAGAATATCCTAAAGATCATTGCACAGAAGGAAACATCCAAACAACTGTGGGACTCCATGAAGATAAAATATCAAGGTAATGAAAGAGTAAAGACGGCTCAATTAAATATTATGAAAATAGAGTTTGAAGTGCTTGAGATGAAACAAGGAGAAACTGTTACAGAATATATTGGAAAAGTAATGGTTGTGGCTAATAATATGAGAAGTTTAGGCAAGAATATGTCTGGTGTGAAGATTGTAGAGAAGATTCTTAGAAAAATTCAATTACATTGTGTGTTCAATTGAGGAATCTGAAGATACAAATAAGTTATCCATAGATGAACTACAAAGTTCATTATTGTTGCATGAGCAGAAGTTTAAATGGAAAGAAAGTGATGAGCAATTGTTAAAGACAGGAGATGAAGGAAATACCTATGGAGAAAGAGGGTTCTTCAGAGGAAGAGGAGGTTATAGAGGAAGAGGAGGCTTCGAAGGAAGAGGACAATGCAAGAGGTTTTATTCTAGGTCAAGCGTAGAGTGTTACAGATCTCATAAGATGAGACATTATCAAAATGAGTGCCCTGATCAATACAAAGAAGTACATTATGCAGAGGATGAGAAGGAAGAAGAATTATTGTTGATGGTTAGAGAAAAGTTGATAAAAGGTGAACAACATGGTGAGTGGTCCCTTGATTCTGGGTGCTCCAACCATATGAGTGGTCATGAAAAGACATTTAGCAATCTGGATACAAGTTATGCACATTCTGTCAGATTGGGAAATGACATCAAGCTACAGGTGGAAGGCAAGGGAACTGTCAAGATTCTATTTGATGGTATATATTTTACACTAACAGATGTGTATTTTCTGCCTGAGCTTAAGAGCAATCTGCTCAGTCTTGGACATTTGCAGGAGAAAAGGACTAAATATTATGATCAATGAAGGTATATGTAGAGTCTTTCATAATGAAAGAGGCCTGATCATGAGATCAATTATGAAGAGTAATAGAATGTTTACTCTATTTGGGATAATTTTAAACGAAAAAGACTCTGTAAAAAACAAATGTCTCCAAACAGAATCAGCAAACCCTCTACATCTTTGGCACAAGAGGTTTGGGCATCTAAACTACAAGGCACTTGAGGCTCTACAGAAAGGGGAAATGGTACAAGTCATACCTATCTTGTCTACAACAAAGAAGGTCTGTGCAAAGTGTATGAAAGGGAAACAACATAAGAATCCTATTCCTAAACAAAGCACCTGGAGAGCAGAACAAAAGCTAGAGTTGATCCATTCTGATATATGTGGACCTTTCTCTCCTAAGACTGATGGAGGAAAAAGATACATTCTCTGCTTCATTGATGATTACAGTAGAAAAGGCTGGAATTACCTACTAAAGGAGAAGTCAGAAGCATTGGAATGTTTCAAAAAAATTAAGGTTCTGGTGGAGAAGGAAACTGGTTTGTCACTAAAGTGTTTAAGAACAGATATGGGAGGTGAGTTTAATTCTGAGGAATTTAACAGGTTCTATGAAAAGGAAGGAATCAAAAGGCAATTGACCATTACCTATACACCACAATACAATGGTGTTGCAGAAAGAAAGAACATAACAGTTCTTAATATGGTGAGATCTATACTTGTTGACAAGAACTTGCCAAAAATGTTTTGGGGAGAGGCTGTGCATTGGACCTTCTATGTTTTAAATAGATCTCTCACTATAGCTTTGAAAAACAAAACACCACAAGAGGCATGGACTGATCAAAAGCCTTATGTGCATCACTTCAGAATCTTTAGAAGTATTGCTCATACACAAGTCCCTTATGCAAGAAGAGTTAAACTAGATGATAAAAGCTCCATATGCATCTTGATTGGTGTCAGTAGTGAATCAAAAGGGTACATATTCTATGATCTAATTAAAAAAGAAGGTCATAGTAAGCAGAGATGTTATATTTGATGAAGAAGAGAAGTGGAACTGGGACAGTGAGTGCAATGATCAGATTAGTATGGATCTGGATTGGGGAGAAGGAACTCAGAGAGAAGATGATCAAAATATTGAGGAAGCATTGGTTTAAAACCCTGAACTAGGTAATGCAGTTGTTGTAGCAGAAGAAGGAGATGCTGGACAAAGGGAAAGAAGATAAAGGAAAAAACCTGTGTAGATGAATGACTACTCCATAGGTGAAGAAGTTGATAATGATGATGGAGTGAATTTTACAGTGGAAGAAATGACATTTATGGCCTTGAGAGAGGATCCTGTCTCCTATACAGAAGCAGTTAATTTTACAGAATGAAAGAAAGCCATGGATAAGGAGCTGGAATCAATAGAGAAGAACAAAACCTGGACCCTTTGTGAACTCCATAGAGATGTCAAGCTAATTAGAGTCAAATGGCTCTTCAAAACTAAATTTAATGAGCAAGTTCAAGTGAAAAAATACAAAGCCAGGTTAGTAGCAAAAGTCTGTGCTTAAACAATATGGAATTGATTACTCAGAGGTTTTTTCTCCTGTTGCAAGATTAGATACTATCAGATTGATTTTGGCCTTAGCAGCAAGAGGAGGATGGGTTGTGCAATAGTTGGATGACAAATCAGCTTTTTTGCATGGAGAGATAAGGGAAGATATATATGTTGAGCAACCTGAAGGGTATGTTGTAAAAGGAAGAGAAGATTATGTGTGTAAATTACACAAAGCGTTATATGGTTTAAAACAGGCTCCAAGGGCATGGTTTAATGGGATTGAAGGATATTTTTTAAGGGAAGGCTTTGAGAAGAGTCAAAGTGAACAAACATTGTTCATCAAGAGCATCTATGTTGATGACCTCATCTTTACTGGTAACAATGCTGCTTTGATGAATGGTTTCAAATAATCAATAAAAAATGAGTTTGATATGACTAATCTTGGGTGGATGAAGTACTTCATTGGATTGAAGTAGAACAAAGTTCTGAAGGCATTTCTATTTGTCAAAGGAAGTATTTGTTGGATGTCTTGAAGAGGTTCAACATGTTGGACAACAAGCTTGTGCAGACACTGATGAGTGCACTTTTTCTTTCTTTTTTTTAAGAAATGTGGGGAGCACACCACCCTGTAATTGCATTTAATAAAAAGTCCAGTGGCACTTACAGAAGAGAAACATATTTTACCCTCAATTTTGCATATAAACTCAAATAATTGTTATGTTCTTATTATTTTGTATAAGAATTTTGTAGGAATATGTTCGGGAGATTTTTGGGCGAGAATGAACTAAAAATGATTAAAATGCAAGAGAACAAGAGCTTGAGGACTGAGATGAATAAGGGAAGAAAGTGTAATGGCTCCAACAGAATTTAAGCCATTGAAAACGAGCTCTTTTAATTACCAAGTAGTGGGAACCACTAGTTGAGTGTAACACTACTAACTAATTTAATTAATTAACTAATAATTCTAAAGACTAAAATATTCTTCCTAATTAAAATCACCATCTACCATCACCACCACCCTCTCTATCGGCACCACCACCGCGGTAGTCGCCAGAACCACCCCGACGATCGCCGGAATAGTCGTGGCGGTCCTCGGAACCACTGCGATGATCCCCAGAACCACCGCGATGGTCGTCGAAACCACCGCAACAGTCGTCGAAACCACCGCAGTGGTTGTCGAACAAACTTTGTGGAACAAAATTTTTAGAAATTAAATTTCACATTTTTTTGTTAATTTATAATTAGTCGCATAGTGTCTAAAGTGATATGTGATACTCTCTATACAAGAGTTTATACTGTTTATTTAGTTATTTTACTTATTTCTATAATGTCAACTAGAAAATGATATACTGTCTAAACAAATATTGTAAACTGTTTATTTATTGGTTTTGTACATTTTAAATGATAGGGAAATTGTCTATTACATTATAAACAATTAATTGCATAGAAAATCATAAAAACTTATTTTGTAATGTATAAAAGGGTTTATAACATAATATATAACATTTTTTCGTTAATTTATAATTAATTGTATAATGTTTAAAGTGATATG
>JBBYHH010460148.1:0-11367 GCA_038382905.1 Daphne laureola
ACTTCAGCGTTCGTCCCCACACAGGCCAAAATCTCTATCTCTTGCGTGTTGTTTTCTCTTCCCTCTTAACTTCTCTTCTCAGAATCTCTCTCTCTCTTCTCTCTCCAATCTTTCTTGTTCTTCTTTCTCATCTTCTTGTTGAAACTACCTCAGATTCACCTTGTAACACCAATTTCGTCCGGTGAGCCGGTCTCAGGCACTAACTTGCCGCCGCCGCGGACGGTGGTTCTCTCTCGTTTCTCCGCCATCGACGGCTAATCTACCGCATACGAAATCATTCCAAGAAGAGAAGAATCACTGAGCTAAGCAATCGTTCCAAGGTCCCTCCTCTTCGTTCAATCATCGATATAATCTCACCCTCGTCTCTGATCTACGAAACCTTCCATATCTAACTTGTCTTTTAAATCTGGGGTTTTGTTTTCCTGAAATTCAGAAGGGTTATGGATCTGGGTTCCCGAATTTAACTTGTTTTTCTTGCAGATGCGATTGGGTAGCCATGGGGACGATTGGGGAAGAGGCTATATTCATCCAAACGATGCATAGAAAATTTCTATCATCCTACATTTTCCAGCCCGCCATGGACGCCACTTCTCCCCCCCAAGAAAAGAGGTAAAAAAAAAAAAAAAAAAAAAAAAAAAAGAGAAATAACATAATTCTGTGCTTGTTTGTGGTCATGTACAACAGATTTGTAGTTTCTGGTGTGTGTGCAATGGGTTTGTAAGTTTCTGGTTTTTGCTGTCTGGTCGTGTGTGCAATGTGTGTAAGTTTCGGGTATTTTGAAGTATGTGCTAGTTGACAATTGCAATGTAATTAATCAGTTTTCAGTAATCTTGACTACTTTAAGCTATTGCAAGGCTGGTTATTTCTTGATTACATTCTACTTGTGTCATCTCCTGATTTTAATTGTTGTTGGAGGGAGCAATAAGGTAGTTGATGTGTTAGATGTTGCCTTTTCTTTTTCAGCTTTGGAACAATTTTGTAAACCTTTCAGCTTTGATACATTATGCCCCATCATCATTGTCATATGCAATTGCAACCCACACTTGATCCTATCTGATAGCGTTAATAAAAAAACCATGCAACCCATTTTCTGGAGAAGAAAAGGCAATTTGGACAGGCAGAAAATCTCATCTTTCTTTTCGGTTTGGAACCGAATAATTCAGTTTTCACCTTAATTGAACTATTTGGTTCCTAGCCACACAAAAACCGAAAACCAAACTCTTTTACTGTTCGGTTCAATTTAAAACTGAATAGTTCGAATTATCACCCCTCCTTTTTGGCCTACATTATCAAGATTCAAACATGATTATCAGTTTGAATGTTTGCTTATAAGTCGTAACATAAGCTTTTTTGCTGCAGATTCTAGCATTATACAACTTGTAGAATTAAGAGTCAGGAAAAGAAGAAATCTTCAGTACTTCATGATTTTGGAGCTGAAATATGTGTTGCTGAATTGTGAGAATCTCCATGTCATCTGATACAGGAGCAAGTAATGAGTTCGCAACTTTTGATAGTCCTATGGGATTTGGTTCAGATGCAAAAACAAATTCAAGTCTAACCTCCAAGACAATGAAAGAGCAGCTTCAGTTTCCTCAGCCAAGTCAAGATATAAAGTATCAATGCAAGTTGAAAGAAAAAGATGGTGTTACTACACCATATAGGACACTGCCCCATAAAACCAGGCAAGATAGAGATGGAAAGATTTTTGTCCAACGGAAATTGGTAGCCACTGTTCAGGGTGAGTGTGTGAAGGGAAAGAAGCAAAAAGATGAGCTTATAAAATATATGTCCAGTTTGCCAGATTACTTGCAGCGTCCAGATAAAGGAGAAAACTCTCAAGAGAAGGCACTGAACGTTGGAGTTTTAGATTGGGGACGTTTAGAAAAATGGAAATACAACAGAAAGCCTAGCCCAGTCCGGGGTAACCATCCTGCATCATCCGTTATGAATATTATGTCACATAAAACGATTTCCAAGTCATCTGCCTCTTCTAGCTCATCTTCTACGGATAATGTTGCTAAAAGTTGGCTAAATCCTTCAGCTTGTTCCAGCTATAGCTCACATCACAGCGATGGCCTTCCTCGAGATGCAAAACTACCTGTCCCAAAAGTGCTACGCTTTCAACATAAGGAAATTGCTTCCAAAAGTTCCATGCACTTGCCAAAGAATGTATCAGGCAACTATAAATCAGTTGAGCAATGTGGTTTGGGAGTAAATTCTGAGAAAAATGAACAAAAAGATTTAGTGAAGGAAATATCTTCGGAAATGGGAAGCATGCTATCTAACATGAGGAAACAAGGGGTTTCACTGAGGCCACACGGTGTTGTAACTGTCTTGGATGTTGAAGCTCAGAATACAGGACAAGTAGCAGGTGATAGAAGAAAAAGAGCTCCAGGTCTTGGGATTTCTTCAGAAATTGAGGCTTCATCGTCAAGGTCTGGAGATACCGGTGTCTCATCTAGCTTGAGGCAAGTCTTGAGTTCTGAAAGCAATGAAAGGAAGAAAGCGGATTCTCAAGACTCGCAAATCTCTCTGGATTATCAAGGTTTGCCTGGCCAGCCCACAAATATTGTTCTTCTTCGTCCTAAAAGATCTTTCCAAATCAGATCCATTGAGGGGCCCCCAGAGTTAGGTGAGAAGTTCACTGAAGTGGGTAGGAAGTCTTCTTTATATGAGTTCTCTAAGATGGTGTTAGATGGGGAACGCAGTCATGATGTTCCTGACTCATGTCCTCTGCGGTCCCATGGTGTTCAAACTGATTCTGAGACGGAGAAGACCCGGGAAGAGTCCGTGGAACAATCATGTGATGGATCTAGTGCATCTTCATGTTCAAATGAGAAGGGGAGTATGCTTTCTGAACTTAAACATGGTGAACATAATGTCAGTCTTCAGACAGGAGATAGAACTGATGCTCTGAAATTACTGGAACAAGACATGGCTGAAGCTGCATCAAGGAAAAGCAGAAATTCCTCACCGAATCGACGTTTCAGTTTCAGCTTCAGCAGGATGGGCCAAAGTTTCAGTTTTAAAGAGGGTTCATCTGTCCCACAATTGAGATCTGATCATGTTTCTTCCAACTCTGGCCCAATAACACCTGAAGACTCTACTGTTTCTAGTGATACAAACAGAGGGAAGATCAATGGCCATAACAGATCAAGGTCTAGTCCTTTAAGGAGAATATTGGACCCCCTTCTGAAATCAAGAGGTGTAAATTCCAAAAGCTCCGCTGTATCCGATCAGCCTGTAAATGGAAGCTCAAATTCTGGTAACTTGAGAACAACTGATGCTAGAGAGCCTATTGTGAGAGGAAAATGCGAAGCAACGTTTACTCAAGCTCTCTTGCACCTAACGGTTAAAAATGGACTCCCACTATTTAGATTTGTTGTTGATAACAAAAGCAATATTCTTGTAGCTACCCTGAATCATACAACATCAGCTGAAAAGGCAGATTTGGGCCAGAACTATACCTTCTATTCCGTTAATGAGATAAAGAGAAAAGGTGGTGGTTGGTTAGGTCAAGGTGGCAAGGAGAAAAGTTGTGGCTATGTTCATAACATCATTGGGCAAATGAAAGTTTCAAGCCTTCGTCAGCCTGGTTTCACCGGTCAGACTCACGAGAAACAATGTGCAGTGAAAGAGTATGTTTTGTATGGCCTTGAGAAAATACAATCTGATCAAGCACCACCAAGGTACAAACCAAATAGTGAGGTTGCAGCAGCAATAGTACAAATGCAAACTGAAAAGTTGAGCTACGATTTACACAACAGCTCAACAGAGTTTCTTTTGGCCAAGGATGATCATGGTTATGAAGGAATCGGTAGCACTTCAGTCATACTTCCAAGCGCCATTCACAGCTTGCCTGAAAATGCAGCTCCTTCCCCGCTTATTGACAGGTGGAGATCTGGTGGGTTATGTGATTGTGGAGGTTGGGATGTTGGTTGCAAATTACATGTTCTCACAGATGATAAAAAAAGCTCTAATATTCTGGAGACATGTATCAGTTCGAATCGTATCCAGTTATTTGTCGAGGTACTTGTTCACTCTTCTTGTTGACCAATGCTTACCCTTGATGGTTTCTTTCACCTGAATTTGGTTAATTCATTGTGTTCCATCCAGGGAGTGGGAGAAAACAGTAGGGCTATCTTCAGTTTAGTTCCGCATAAGAATGGGATCTATGCGATTGAATTCCATTCATCTATCTCGGATGTCCAAGCATTTTTCATCTCAGTGACGATTGTAAGTTGCCGGATGCCATCCACTCTCTCGAGTACTGCCATGTCTGAAGAAAAGACGGAGGTGAATGGAAGTGGGAGCAAGGTCTCAGCTGCTGTTGATAAAATGTCTGCAAGGTACACTCCAAACTTGTGACCATTTAGTTGGAGGCAGGTGTAAATATTCTGGAATACTATGTCCTAGAAAAGAAATGATCACAACTCACAACTAGAAAAGAAAGGATGTTTTTGTAACTAAATAAAACATAGGCATACTGTTAGTAAATTTCAGACCAAATTAGAAGTAGGAGGGTGTAAGTGTTGACTAAATGAAAGATGAAAACTGGGAAGGGAGTAATTCATGGTCAAAACCATTGTGGAATCAAGATAGCATCAGAATCTCTGTGTCTAAACCAGGAAACAAACAACTCTTGTTTCTTCGATCAACTGTCAAACGAGGAGGGTGCCAGGTAGAAAATAGAAAAAGTGAAGAATAGAGGAAATGGAGAGGGGCTCGCTGAGGTCCGAAAAGAAGAAGAAAATGGTGCTGGATTGAAATTGCTGAAGGGGACATCTACTCATTTTGGGGTCTAGCTAACTAGCCAAGAACACTGAAATGATTTTAGGTAAGTGTTTGATCTTTAATTACTCACTAAACTCAATATGAAACATGATTGAGACTGGAGAGTAATTGAGCATCACGTTTCAACAGATGGTTTGTGGGAATCAGATGAAGTTAAATTTAGGCTTCATATGCATACTTTCCGAATTTTATGTTGCTTGAATGCTTGCTGTTTGGACATGTTTTATTCGTTAAATTCTTCTGAATGTTGTTAAAAATGATGACTGAATTCAGGTCTGGACTAGAGGATCAAGATTTGGCCATCTTGATCTTCTTGGAGCTCACTGAAGTTATAATTATCGAGCCCTACACCTGGATACTGTTTTCTTATTGCTATAATGGCTTGGTTGCTTGTTTCATTGTTAAATTCCTTGCTGAATTCTACGTGCATTATTTCATTGCTTCATCTTTTACACTTTTTTCATGCATGTAAACCCATACCATTAAACCCTCCCTTATACAGTATTGAATCAGTTGGAGGAGGATCACTACTGAGTCGTTGAGGATCCTACTCTTAGCTACTGTTTCGGGTAAGCAGTTAGGTGCCTCACTTGAATTATACTGAACTACCGGGATTAATTTACTAACCTTGTTGTTTATGGTGGATAGGTTTGATAGAGGATACTTGAACTCGGATGATCACTAGGAATGGGGTTTGAAACTAGATCTGGGCCAGAAGTGGTTAAGTAGGCTGGTGTGTAGCTAATGGTAGATGTTGTACATAGTTTTGAGTTGTATTTAAATAAGATGGCTTGCAAGCTGAAACCTGGACTTAATCGTCTGTTTATGGGCATGTCAAGTTATAAACTTATCTGAAGTTACCTTTTGTTCTTTACCATAAGGTATTATTGGTTACTTAGTAGCACAAAAATAGGTTCATAACAATTAACAAGTTGGTATCAGAGTCTAGAGTTGCAACTAGTGATCATCAAAGTTCAAGGTACAGTAGTAGAATTAGGGTGTGTTAGTAGGTCTACCTCAATACTGAAAAGAACACTGGTTATTGCAGGAAACACCTTGCAAAGGGGAAGGAAAATAATTGAAAGAGAAGAAGAAGATCATGGAGTTAATTGTTTGATTTTTGGTAGGTTGATTGTATGTGCAATTCTGACCTTCATTTGCCCTTTTTTTATCCTTTTTTTTCTCTCACACAGTGGTCTGGCTGTTGTGGGCAGCATAAACTTTGGCTTGGTGAGTTTCAGAGTCTATTTCCACCTTTTGCTTCTTTTGTCTTTGGACGATTTGGTTTTTGTATTGCTGTTAGATTCTTTAGACTAATTTTTCTGTTAATATTTCTATATAGATTGATCTCTATTTCTGGGTATCCTTCTTATTCTATTTCATCTTTCCATTTTTCTGCTACAGGGGTTGCTTAGATTGTTTGATTTTTGTTTTTTCTTCCACCCTATTGGTGGGTGGCAGTATCAAAATTTTAGGAGGAAAGGGAACTTATTAGATTCATCTTTCTTGATATTTTTATTTTCATTTGCTATTTTATTTGATTGGATGGTGCAAGTATTTTTTTTTATTAGTATAGAGTTATGGGTGTCTGATGCTTTCCTTTTCATTGGTTTATAGATCTTAAGAGCCTGCATGAATTGAGAAAAGTTGAATCAGGATAAGTGAGAAGGAAGGGGTGTTGGAACAAACTGCAGCAATTCAGGTTAGCATTTCTATGCTTCTGTCCAGGATCTATTTTTATGCTTATGTTCTGTTTTTGTACATTTCAGCTTAGTGCATTTGTTCATTTTCTGTTCCGGATCTGTTTTAATGCTTATGTTATGTTTTTAAGGTTCCTTTTTGGCTTAAGTGAGAATGAAGTTATGTATTGTTGGTGTTCATCACATTATGCTTCCTTATATGCTCATCAAGTTGTGTTTCCTTGCATATCGTGAATGAAGATAAAACATCCGGGCTGAGCCAAACTACTCTCCCCGTTTTGAAATCTATGAAACAATTACTACTATTTTTAGAAGTTCCAAATTATCTGCAACATTTATTTGTTTGGTAAGTTTTTAAAGTTAAATTCCTATTTTGCCCACGGTAGAAAGTCAATTACGGTCCAGTCTACACCCATCTAGATCCATCGCTTTCTGAAACCTAAACAAACCCTTGACACTTAAGTCCTCAACCATTCCTCTGCATCTCACGGTTGAATGGAGATTGGTAATAACTATCAAAATCTCTCTCTTCCCTTCACTCCCTCTCTGTTTGCTTGAATGCTTAATCATCCATTGGATCCCTCTCTGTTTGCTTGAACTCTTAATTGTTCATGTAAATGATTTTGGCGAATGAATGCGTGACGGTAGCAAATAGTGATTGCTCCTGAAACAAGAGAGTTATTTCGCCAAGGAAGTGCATCTTAGAGAGTCAGATGGGGCAATCCATGAAGAGTCCAAAGGTGTGCTCCAATTGAGCTTCAAGAATCCAACACCGTCTAGGGTTTGGATAGACTGGTCGTGTGGTTAGTTCTGTTTTGAAAATCAGCAATCTCCGTTTCACGCTCTGAAAATTTTCAAGTCTGATATTGTCATCAACTTGCTTTTTCTCTTGTTTTAATGCTGTATTTCACTTTTCCAATTGTTTCATGAAAGTGGTGATCCAATTTTTTCTCAGTGTTTGTGGTTTTCCTATTTCATTACTACACAAAATTCTAACGTGCTTTCATGTTATCATCGATATGGATGTCATGGTAGGTCAAGTGTCGTTATAAATGCACAAAAGAGGAAGGTGCCTTCAGATGATGGAGTGGAAGTTGGATCCTATGGGCCATATATGTCAATTGAGTTGTTTTGCAGTTGGTCTTTAGAGCAATCAATGGAGGTGGTTGAGATTTCTTCAGACCAATAGATAGAGGTTTTCGAGATTTCTTCAGATCATTCTACCAAAGTGTTCCTACTGAGTCATGGCACAAGGGTGATATTTCTTCAAAGCAGTTGACAGAGTTGGTCTTACGTACGCAATTTAGGGATGGGCATTGGAGCGGGTCGACCCGTGACGTGAATCGATCCACATTGATCCTCCTTTTGGTGGATTGCTCCATGGATTGACCTTTTGGTGGTCTCTAGCATCCCTGGCATATCTGAGGGCAATGAGTTTGGATGAAAGCTGCTTCGTTTTTGGATACATCGGAGCCTGCTGGAGAGCTGCTAATTACTCCTAAGTCTAGAAGTTAAGGCATGTGGCTGCGTTATGAAGTGCGAAATTTCAAGAAATAGGATAGGGATGATGTATTATAGTGCATTTTTTGAAATCTATATAACGTTTGCTACATTAGAATCAAACAACCAATGTTGAAGATTGGTTACTGACAAAACTTTAGGCCGATGTGGTTAGAGTAGTGTTGAGTTGCCGGAGTCGGGTGGTGGTTAAAATATTAGATTTAGAATTTTAGGTTTGTTGAAGTGTAAAATTTAAATTTTCAGTTTTGTTAAAATGTTAGATTTAAAACTCTAAGTGTAAATAAAATGATAGGAAAAAATAAGTCACTAGAATTATCATTTTTGGCATACCGACCGTTCAACGTAATTGTAAATTTAACAGTGGATTTAATTGAGGTAAAATTGAAAGATAGTAGTAGACTTTCGTAGGATAAATTCTTAAACAAATCTGAAAAGGAAGAACTTGGTAAAAAAATAATTATTAGGAAGAACTTGGTAAAAAAAATTAAAAAAATTATATTTAGAAATTAAAAATATTAAATTATTATTTGCATATAAATTGTTTAATTTTTTACATCAAAATGTTAAAGAAGAAAAATTATAGATTGAATGTTGAAAATGAAATGTTCAAATCTTTTTAGAATGAATGGAGTATTATGTTTTGACTTTACTGTTTTAAAATTCAATGTTTGAGATAAATTTTAACAAACATAAAAAGTTTTAAAAAAAATCAGAAAATATCTATTTAAAAAGTTTATACTTCAAATTATGATATGCATATAAATTATTTAGCTTAACATATATAAATATTTATGAAAAAGAAAAATTATAAATTATATACTATAAAAAAAAAATGTAATATGATTTGTGGACAAAGGGAGTAGTATAAGCCAAGAGGTAAGTATTATTTTAACTTTTAAGGCTTTATTATCAGATAGTCCCCTGAATTATGTTAATTCGGTCACTTTAGTTCCTGAATTATAAAATGTGTCAACTCAATCTTTCAATTATGCACTGTCAAACACTTTACCATTTTGATCGTATCAATTTAAGTTGATCTTAGAAAAAATACATATTATAATCCTAATTCTTTGTAATATATGCCTAAAGTCTCAAACCTAGCAGATCTAACAAAAATATCGTTTCATTGGATTTTCTGGGTGGGCTGATCAGGTTGGACAGAGGAGCATGATTGACCACTATAATCCTTGAAGTTTTGAACTTAAGTATTTGTAACCTAATACTTTAAATTCTTACGAATGTCACCTATCTGTAAAAAAAACTAACACATTAGAGTCTCATTGAGCCAGTTACGAGTTAAAGGACTAATACTTGAACTTACATAGTTCAAAGACTGAGTTGACACGTTTTATAGTATAAGGATTAAAGTGGGCGGATTAACATAATTCAGGGAACTATTTGATAATAAAACCTTATTTTAACGAGATGATAAATGAAATGTAATAGCTAAAGTTGAATTCTTTTACTTTTTAGAAAAGTTTAAGGAGTATATTGTAAATATATAAAACTTTTAGGGTTTTTCTGTAGTTTTATAAATATAATAACTGTATAGATTCAAAGAATATCTAACCTATAGTTGGTATTCAAAATCCAAATAATTTGTATAGTACTCAATCCATTCTAAAAAAATAGATACATTTGGTTTTCATATTTTAAGATTTAGTGTTTAACAGTGAAATTTTCTTAATAAAAATTTATCTTGAAAATTTACTTCAAATTATGATATGTATAAGAATTATTTAATTTAAAATTGGTCTAAATGCAGCCTTGGTCCCTCTACTTTGCCAACTCATACGAGTTAGTCCCTCATCTTTGACTCAGCATAAATCAATCCCTTGACTCTGTAATATGAAGTGAATTAGTCCCTTAATTAAAATAAACAACTACAATAATCAGTCAAACTTTTAAACTTTTAACAAAACAACCCTAATATTTACAATCTTCTAATTATTTGTCCATGACTTATGAACAATACTCCATCCGTTCCCAAAAAACACTACACTTTCTTTTTGTTGTTTTACAGTATTTAATCTATGATTTATTTTCATATATGTTTAGAGATTTAAAGCTAAATATTTTATATCCATATCATAATTAGAAGTATAAACTTTTCAAATATATTTTTTCTGAACTTTTTAGAACTTTTTATCTTTGTTAAAATTTGAGGTAAATATTAAACTTTAAAATAACAAAAAGAAAATATAGTATTAACTGGGGACGATGGGAGTAGGTTTTAATAAAATCTTAAGTAAAAAAATACTCACTATATCCATAAATAACCGTCTCATTTTTTTTGAAAGGCAATCAGTAACTTTTATTGGCAGAAGGCTCGATTTTACCACAGATGTATACCTGGTGGCTTGATTTTGCCACTCAATAATTTTTGAGCACTTTTTTGCCATTAATATTTTCAAGTGGGAGGACGTTTGCCACTAAAGTTTGTTTCAGGAGTGATTTTATCACTCGCTCCGTTAACAGATGGAATATTCCGTCATGTTCTGTTAAAACACAATGTTCTAATAATCAATTTGACCCCAAACTTTTAAAAATTACTCCCTCCGTCCCATAAAGATTGCAACATTCTATTTTCAGCATTTAATCTATGATTTGTTTTCTTCAACATGTTGACATATTGTCAAATAATTTATATGCATATGTTAAATGAATGTGTCTAGTTTCTAAATAATTTTTTTAAAATTATTTTTAACAAATTCTTATTTGCTAAAAATTGAGTCAAACACAAGGCGAAAAGTCAAATGTCTCAATCTTTACGGAACGGAGGTAGTAGTATTTCTTTAGATATCATTTAGTGTTTTAAAAACTTTTAAACGAATGAAATATAAAATACAGAAATAATATCACAAAATTTATAGGGCTCATTACAATTTTGAAGAGATTTTATCAATAAATTATATATCACATATACAGACTATTGAGAAAAAAGAGGGATCCATGGATCCATTTCGATGAATGTAGGTCATCCTCTCACATAATGGATAGAAATTTATGTGATAATGGACTCGATTATTGAAATAGTAATGAGTTTAGTGGATTGAAATTAATGGATTAAATTTAAAATAATAATTAACATTCATAATTACTCTAAATGTATACTATATATCCCTATATTCTAAAAAATCTCAGGGGCCACTGCCACCCCTAGCCCATACACACTTCCGCCCTTGCATACAGGGACATAGTCTAAGCTTTATAATTAGACCCATAAATTTTTATAAATGGATCATCTTACTTACAAATTTACATTTTCTCATTCCAATGTATATAAAGGAAGATTCAATAAATATAATTTATTACTTTTATTACAGTAAGGGCTCAACCTATGTCACATTGA
>JBBYHH010460259.1:0-11367 GCA_038382905.1 Daphne laureola
TAATTTTGTGATTTTCCCATTTTTTATAGGGACCACAAATGAATGTATATATTAATTTGTTTGTATAATATAGTAACGATTGTATGAACGCTTCAACGGTACTTGGCTCGCTTCGAACACCTCGAATTGATGAGGTCTGTGGTTCGAGCTCCAGCGCTCGCGAGTTGTGCCATTTTAGATGTTTTTGATGTTTTTGCTATACCGACAGACAGTCTGTCGGTAAGCTGATACTGACAGATGATCTGTCGGCAATTCCTCCGGCGAAACTTACCGACAGACCGACAGACCGACTTTTGGTCTTCACCTCCGGTGATGAATTTCTGGGTTCAAAAATGACCAAGAGATCATCCATCGATCCCACCGACACTCCGTCTGTCGGTGGTGCAATTCTGACAAAGCGAAAACCGATACAGATGTTTTCGACAGACGATCTGTCGGTATTAGTGATTTACTGAGAGTCCGTCTGTCGGTCCTGTCTGTCGATTTTGGACATTTTTCTAGTAGTGTTAGAGTGCGTCCTTCGGTTCCCTCCCTCGGACTTCTTGAAGAGGTTGGCTCACACTCACGATTGGAGAACGTGTTCACCCAGTATGGCTACCTGATCATGGGTCAAGCCTTTGAGGTGGCCCATCAGGTTTAGACATTTTTACAATATTATAAATTTAATTTGTCAAAACCGAAGAGTTGTTTCTTCAACCTTAGCCTGAGGGGTTAGGGCACTACGAAGTACTCTTTTGTCTTCAGGACCAAGGAAAGTTAGAAAGGGTGGTACAAGGAGTTCTTCTTTCTGCAACTTGATTCGGCCTAGGTGCTCTCCACCAAATGGAATGTTGGAGACATTATTGACATAAAATTTCTGAAGGCGTTGGTGGAGAGCAAGCCCGCCCGGGAGAACTATTAGGCTTTCAACAATCGCCTTTGGACCATGGTCCCTTAGTTCACGGAGGTGTCGAGACATAGGTTTCTTCTCCCTTTCAACTGGAAGCTGACTACTCAATCCTTGCTTTCCCACCTTGGTCTTTTGTCCGGGGACCGTTCCGTACTGGACATTCGGGCCAGTCCTGCCTCCAGAAGAGATTTATGCCTCTTGTAACGCCTTCAGGGAGAAATCTCTGACGACGCATTTGTTGAAGGTTCATCCTCTTTCTATTTTATGATTTGAACCTTGGTCTTTTTTAACTCTAATTATTTTTCCTTTTGCAGAGATGGATCTAGACCCGGACTAGCTTGCTACCTCAGTTTACTGCTCTTCCTTCTTGTCCCCGTGTTGGGAGAGGAGTTCCTCAATGGTCATCTATTTTGTAGTGATGGCGTACATCTCTTTGACACAGGTGGGATTTCTTCGGAGAGTTCATACGCTAGCTTTGAGTTCCGGCACAGGCCATTGGTGAACGTTATGATCCTGACATCCGAGGTGAGATCAAGAGCATCGATGGGTTATTTGTTGAATCTTTTAATAAATTTATGATTGGTCTCGTTCAGACCTTCGCATATGTCAAACATCTAGATTGCCCTCTTTGTCAACCGACAGCTCCCAAAGAAATGGTTCACAAACTTTGTGCAAAGATCCTGGAAATAAAGGATCAAGCTCGGGGACAGAGAATTGTGTTAGTCCGAGGTTGGTCCTATCAATGAAACTTTGAAGAATTTGCACATTGAAACCTCATCTGCCCCTTGGAGCTTCATGGACCTCTTGTATTTCTGAAGGAATGCGTTCGGGTCTGTCCTCCCATAGTATGTCTTGAGGTTGGACGACATCTTTAATGAGGTTGACATGGGTATGTCCCAGATATGGTGGGTAAACAGTGACTCATCATCACTAGTGATGCCCTATATCCTGTTCAAGAAGGTTGTGAGAACCAGGTGTGTAGACTTAAGAAGTCTATTTATGGTCTTAAACAAGTTTTAAGATAATGGTACTTGAAGTTTCGTAATGTAATTACAAGCTATAGTTTTGTAATGATGCATGAAGACCATTGTGTCTACCTGTTCTCATCTGAATCTAACTATCCTATTATGACATTGTATGTAGATGACATGCTTATAGCATGTAGTGGGCTTGAGTTAATGAAAACCACTAAAGAATGGTTGTCCTCCACCTTCGATATGAAGGATATGGGGGAATCTTCTTTTATTCTAGGTGTAAAGATTCACCGGAATAGAAATGAGAGATTGTTAGTTCTTTCTCAAAAGTACTCTTATGTTGATAAGATTCTAGAAAGATTTAACTTGACAAACTCAAAATCCATGAACACCCCACTTGCATATGGATGCAAGATTGGTGAGCATATGTGCCCCAAGACTCCAAATGAAAAGGAAGAAATGAAAAACATTTCATACCTTAGTGGTATTGGGTCTTTGATGTATGTCATGTTATGTACAAGACCAGACATTATCCAAGCAGTTGGCTTACTAGCAAGATATTCTTTCAACCCTGGAATGCAGCATTAGAAAAGCGTTAAGAGGGTTCTGAGATACCTTAAGGGGACCAAAGATTATTGGCTATGTTATCAAGACACGAAACTTGATTTACATGGTTATTCTGATGCTGATTGGGGTGGAGACCGAGACTCCAGTAAATCTACAAGTGGATATGTATTCATTTTAAATGGTGGGACAGCTACTTGGTGTAGCAAGAAGCAAGCTTGTACAACATTGTCCACAATGGAGGATGAGTTTATCTCATGTGCCTCGACTATACAAGAGACTGTTTGGCTTAGGTTCTTCCTTAAGAACTTGGACTCTCGGATTACAGTGGAAATGTCTATTACCATCTATAATGATAGTATGACAGTCATGGCTTACACTAAAGATCCGAAGTACCATGGAAAAACCAAGCATATTAGCATGAAATACAATTTTGTGCGGGATGAAATTGAAGATGGTGAAGTTAAGATAGAATACATTTCTACAGACCTTATGATGGCAGATCCTCTCACTAAGCCATTACCACCACTTGTGTTTGCTCGTCATGTTAGAGCAATGAGTCTACGTAGATTATAGTATGTTGGATTGTACTTCACCGTCTTTAGGTGTCACACATATTTGTAATATATATTAGATGATTAATAAATTTGTTTATTTATCATCTCATATTCTTTGTTCAATCTTCTGTAACATAACGAGAATTAAAACATGTCAAAATAGGTATTAGAAAGACTTTCTCACACAGGTCTTTCACCCTTAATCTTGGGTGGATTATGGATGAGATGACTAAGGACTTGAAGTATGTTGTTTCTTTCGAAACATGTAACTTGTGGGATATGTTTCCTGGGATGTGTTCTTTGGGTTATACTTTGAGTGGGAGTCTTAGACCAACACAAGACACCTTAGCTGTTATGACCCGTCCTCCCGAACAAGTCATAACACAATGCATTAATGTAAATACTGGGTAAATTTGTAAGAAGTTCTGAAACTGAAGGTTTACTTGGTGAACAAGATGAAGAGTTAGTGACTAAAATGTAAAACTAGATTGAAAGTGGGGTTTATTTGCCTAAGACTTATTAGTTGAAGGATTGACTAATTAAATCAAATAAAGAAAATTTAAAACTGAATAAAATGAAAAAGAAAGAAAAGAAAACAAATCAGACTCTTCTTCTGTTTTCTGGAATCGTCCTCTCTTCTCTCGGCTCCTCTCGATCGACGGAAGCGTGGTGACGTGTAAGGCAACAGAAGATGATGGGCTCGCGGCTTTGCCAGCTCGGTGCGGCGGTAAGGGAACGACAACGGCTGGAGCAAACCGCGACTCATCCTCCTTCATCTTTCGAGGTCCGACGTTGGAAGTTGTGGATCCGGAGGAGTATCAACCGACCTCCGACAGTGCGTGTTGGTGGCGGATGACACTAGACGACACGGCGATGGTGAGGGGAGCACCGGTGAGCCGAGCCCCTTCATGTCTGATGAGTGACGCGCGGTGAAGGAGCAGGACGTGTGGGGGACACGTCCGCGCGTGCGGCCACTCTGCAGCGACTCGACAGCAACCGGAGGTCTCCCTCCTTGCAAGATAAGTATTCTCTCTTTATTATTTTGTGTTGTATGTTAATTTTGCACATATTCATTGGTCTTCTTGCTTGGCTGATTCTCTGCTACTTTCTTTAAATAGCTCTATTCCTATTTTCTGTGCTAATAGTTAGATTAAATACAGGAAAATACCTAGTTAAATAGGTAACTAAATAATGAATTAAGGTTTGTTAGTTCTATTGGTAGTGTGTGATTATTGGCCGAACCTAGTGTGACTCTTTAAATAATTCTAGTTTCATGTTTAGTAATTAGACTAGTGGCAGGAATTGCTTAATTTATTAATCAGTTGTTAGAATATAAATCTTGGTTGAAATGTATCATTTCTGGGCACTTACCATTCGGCCAGCTTTGCTAGTTCTTGGCATGTATATGAATTATTGTTAGCTAAATACCATCATGATGTGTCTAAAATGTTAGTCTTGGTTAGCCTAAGTTGTTGATAATTGTTAATAAGTGTTAGCAACCACAAGTTAATAAATGATTAGGAATAAGCATGTTAGTAATTGAAGGAACTTACCATGAGTCTCGGCCCATCATTTTATTTTAACGCTTGGTAAGTTATTATTCTTTCCTCACAAACTATAATTATTTGGACATGATACATTTCACGTACTTCTTTCATGAATTTCTTTCATGAATAAGAGAGGTTGAATAAGAGTGAGGTTTTTCATAGTCTGCTATTCCCTTAATCCCAGCCAAGGTATGTATTCTTATTTCCTTTCTATTTTCTGGACTTAGATTATTGAAGTAATGTATACAATTGCTGGGTCTGAGACCCTTTCTGGCCAGCTGAGGTTATGAACACCTCAGCCATATATTTGTCCGCTCTGCTTGTTTTCCTTGCAGGTTCTTCTTATTATTGTTATGATTAACCCTCCTAATGGTTATGCCACGTTCATGCACTACTCTTATAGTTTGCATCATGTCCTATGTTTCATGCATCATTCCTATAACTCAGGCATCATTACCCAAGAAATGGTTTACGTGTTGTTGTGGTATAGTTCTATTATATATGGTTGTAGTTTGATGCTAGGTGTTAGTTGTTCCTATCGTGTGAGAGCTTGATTATCTGGTGAGGGTTTAGATTAAGTTACTGCATAGTTTAAACAACTCACCTCATGCACTTCACCATCTAGCTTGACTTCTGCATTTGGAAACCATGTCTGGAACCTGGAACAACTATACCATCCTCTCTTAGTTGTATAAACATTCCTTCTGTTTCTGGTTGTCAATATGTTATTTCTACCGAGCTAGAGTTGTTTCCCTTCTCTACCTTCCACCTACTTAGCATCATGATAAGTTGCATGGTGATTTGCATGTTACACATAACTAATGAGTATGTGACCTTGCTTGGTATGATTGATGTATACCCTTGGCATGTTCACCCAACCCTCTGTCTTCCTAATCAACTAGAAGTAATTTAAGATAGGACACATAGCAACCAACCCTATGACCTAACCTGCTTTTATTACTAACATGTTTACCAAGAATGTAGAATGTAAGAAAAGCAGCATAACTGTGAAACCGACTCAGGAGCTGGGACTGGAATATGACATAAGACAAAGCGATAGTGGGGAACGTCCTCATTCTTACCAGAGTTCTCACTGGATTCCTTCTTAAGAAAGTACTCATTCGGTCTTTCTTACCGAGGACCCCTTTTGAGTCTCTGATAAGACATTGCATTTTTCCCACGGGAATGCTCGCCACTCCTGTAAGTTCCTCGACTCCCTCTTTCGTTTCATTACTTTCTTTTCTTGCAAGTTACGCCATTAATATTATTTACGTATTTATTGAAGGACTACTTACACCCTCAATATTACTTGCAAGGAACCTGGTTTTGTGTAAAGACGGTAGAGAAGGTCGAGGAGGAACACCGAGACTCGAGGACGGGACATCCCACGCTTGGACGGCTTACGACACTTGAAGACTCGGGAACCTCAGCACGTAGTTTGTACTTAGTATTTTACTTACTTTCCTTTCCAAGCAAGCAAGCACATTTTGAACATTATTCTATAACCGGACGTTTAATCCGCTAAACTACTCTTTTTAAACCATTTTCAACTAACTTAAGTATTTTGTTTTATAAATCACCGAAGTAGTTTAGGGAAGATCTTGGGAGTTATGGTCATGAACCACAGCTACCTGCGTGGTCGGTACAGGGTCATAACATTATGTATATGTCGCATTGATTAGGTAAAATCAATATGAGATGAATAAGTTCATCGCGTCTGTATGATTATCATACATCCTAGCCTATGAAAGAAGTAAGTTGAGGTTTACTTAAGGATATTTCATGGATTGTGACATGTCTTCCTATTTATTTGTTAAAGAGAGTACATTAATAGTGTTTTAAGAGGGAGAAAATGACACACACCTTCACATTAGTGGACATCATTTCAAGTGGGAGTGGTGTAGGTAAAACACAGTATTATTGTTCATATGGGATTTATAGATGTGTTTCTTAGGATGTGTTCCTTGAAGAATATGTTCATCAATGATGTGTTCCTAGAGTTTCATGACCATGAAATGCGACCAAAGAAAGAATATAAGCAAGTTGTCTATGTTCTTGCTTAGTGTGTGATTCTTTGACATAAAGTTTTAATGATTTTAGCTTACTATTAGTGAATTGTATCAATCAAACTATTTGAATTAGTTGTCGAAGGCCTTGAAGAGAATATGGCTAGAGTATCCTCCTTTTAGGTAGTCAAGTTGGTACAATTACCTAAGTGGTTCAAGAACTAGTAAATGATATATAAACTCTAAAAGTTTAATTTTGGGTCCATAAACTTTGTGTATGATTGAGGGAGTCGAACTTTAAGGGAAATAGCTTACCTGCCGCCTCACGCGAGAGCACATCATTCAGCCAAGCCAACAAAGTGACATAGGCCTTCCATCTTGTGGTCTCGCGACGCAGCACCGACTTCCCAGCTATCTGATAGCCAAAATCTCAGCTATCCAGATAACATTGTTGATTCCTTCTCTTCTTTCTCGACGATGATCCTTCTGTTATCGACGATCTCCTGAAAAGACCCGAGGTTGTGGAACCTCGGGGAGACACTCCGATGCTCAAGTCAGTTTAAAGACTTTAGGTCTAAATGTGTGTAGTTAGGGAGAATCTCATATCTTTGCTCTCAGATCAACCCCTTTATATACGGAGCTGTCTCCATAGTTCTCGGGTCACGTCTCCACATTGTAGGGAACGTGGGAGTGACGCCAACTCAGAACGTGGGATTCAAGGAGAACGTGGGAGTCATGCGTACGAGGATGTGGAGACGTGGCCCACTTGTCCAGCCGCAGGATCGCGAGTGGAGGGAGGCGCAGTCGTCGTGACTCGTGTGCGAAGGCTACCTATGCGCACCCCTCGATGGACTGCTTGCGCTTCGCGCGCGCGATAGCTGTTCTGCGATGCCCGGTGAGGCGCACGCCTGCGTAGCTTAGCGAGGCCCGTTACGACGCATGCTTGGATGGTGTACCAAGGAGCCCTCCCGCAGGCGGAGTTGGGGTGTGGTCCTGAACTCCATGTCGTTACTCGTGAGGCGAAGCGAGGTGGCAGCCTTTTGACTCGAGATGTGCGGTCTTTGGGCAGATGTCGACACGTGTACGGTCGAGGCGTTGAGTCGGTTCACTTTCCCGACGTTTCAAATTTCAAAGTTTCAGTTTTAAAGCGTCATTTGCACTTCTGCGCCCTACTTCGCTTTTATTTGCTCCTGTATTTTCGAAATTGCGCCGCTGCCCCCTTTCCTTCTGGTGATCGTTCGTGCTCCCGCCTTTCGATTCTTCAACTGAAGCTGTTTTTCCGATCCGCCATTTATCAAGGTTAGTGCCCCTGGTATCTTATTGTGAAGTATTATAGTCTGGCCTGCCATGTGTTTGGGGGAAGGCGTCGGTGAGCCTCTGATCAAAATTGTCTCTGTTCTTTTCCTGGGTTTCTGTTGCTTGTAGATTATAGCTCGCAGGGAAGTTCAGTGTCCGGTAGTTGTTCCGATGGAGCGTACCGGCCTATCCTCGGACAGGTTTGTGGCGGAGCTGATGAAATATTTGTGGCCTATGAATATTGTTGATTGTCGGTTGGTGCGGGCCAACGTTCTCAAGTCCGTTGGCTTGGCGGTTACAGAGGAGAACAAAGAGAAAGAAACCATGGCTCTGTATCCGGCGCAGGTGTCGGCGGGGCTGAGGATGTCGTTTCCACGCATTGTACAAGATCTGTGTGCATGGTGGCGTGTTCCTCCCTCCCAACTCGGACCCAATGTTTTTGGGTAGATATCGGCTTTCACGGTATCCTGCAGAATGGCGGGCGTAGAGGCCTTCGCGGAGGTGTTCTTGCGTTTCTTCCGCTTAGATCTAAAGGCCGGCGGGTTCCGCTTTCATGTTACCCCCATAAACGTGGGAAACAACTGCTCCTTCGCCTTCGTGAAGTATGTCCGGTCGTTCCACGACTGGCACAAGTACTTCTTCTTCGTAGCTCGTCAACCCGCATGGTCCTTCCCTGTGGCCTTGACCGCGGAGCCAGTGCACGCTGAAGCTGGGAAGCCGGTGCTGCGTCGCGAGACCACAAGGTGGCAGGCCTATGTCACTTTGCTAGCTTGGCTAGATGACGTGCTCTCGCGCGAGACGGAAGATAAGCTATTTCCCTTGGAGTTCGACTCCCTCAATGAAGTGGTGCTGCAGTGGGCGGGGCTCAGCACCGGGCACCAGATTGATCCAGATGTGCAGCCTCCGCATGAAGGCTGGTCCCCTGCGCATCGCGGGAATGCCGTCGATGCCCTCTTTGCTGCGTTCGAGGGTCCCAGGGGTAAGCTTTATGTATTTTTGGCTCTGTTGGTTTGTTGTGTTGCGTTTACGGTAACTTGTTGTTGCAGATAATCCTCCGCGGGAAGAGTCCTTGCTTGACAGGTCCAGAGCGGTCGCTCGAGCTGCACTGAAGGTGCACATGGCATGCGCGCAATGTGAGGGGCCGCCCAGTGCCACCAGGTCATTGGGAGAAATTTTGGCCCCCAAGAGGCGCGCTGCTGGTGATGGAGGTACTTCCTCTGGTGGAGAATCTAAGCGGTGGAAAGGGCCGCATGTTGATAGTGCTGTTGTACCAGCTGCAGGTGCTTGCCAACCTCCTCTTTTGAAAGTGGCTTCCTTGCCTGCTGTGGTCACTTCTGCACCAGAGGTGGCGGTTTCACCTGTTGCTGCTTTCGGATTGGAGGAGGCAGTCCCCATGGCTGCGACTTCCGCTGCTGCGGTGAAGTCCTCTCTGCGGAAGCCTGCAAAGGTCTCCGCTGCAGCGCTCTTGATGGACCGCCATTTTGGAGCAAAGGGTCTGAGAAGTGCAGGGGCTGCCTCCCGCTCGAGCTCTTTTGGAGGTACAAGTGCTAGTGGTGGCGCGGGCTTTAACGCACCAGTCGTAGCAGATCTCATCGCAAAGGCCTCGACTGAGGTGGCGACAACGGGCACTCCAGCAACTCTGGCGGTTGGCCCCTCTAGTGGGGATACGGCGAACCTCGAGGCTGGTGTCGCTGCGGTGGGAAGCCCAGAGTTATCCGGTGGAGATGCTGCTACTGCTGCTACTTGGCTCGATCTTGTCGTCCCCTCAAACCCTGTTGGGGATGAGTCTGGCTGGGCCAAACCTGTAGCTGCGACGCCGGTGGATGGACCCAGCGGTACCGCAAGTGGTGTTGCCCTGAACCCCGGTATGTGTTGCTTTACTCATGCGTACTCCCCTTGTGAAGAATGCTTGGTCATTCGTATTTGTTTGCAGACTCTGAAAGATGGCATGTTGGCCATCATGACATGTTGGATATCCTAAATCCGAAGGCACCGCTTGCGAAGGCCAGAGTACTCTCCCATTACTTGGAAAAGAAAAGGCTGAAGTCCCGCATGGCCAGGGCATCCGTGGATCCAGCATCCCTTTTAGAGCAGAGGGAAGTTGCTCGTAGCGAGTGGTTTGCTTCCTGAGGTCACAATTTTGCGGAGCCATGGGATCCTATCTTCTGCCTCACTAACACTTCATCTTTATTGGTGGGGGGTGAGGACACATTGATTTCCTTCCTTGAGGGGCTTCGTACCCCGTTCGACCTCGAATTGCTGGGGAAGACTTTGGAATCCCCTGGTCTTTGCTTTCGTGAGGTAGCCGCATCTCAAGTCAGAGTAAGTTTGAATTTGTAATTATCTTTTCTATGTCTGTCTTGGGCTGATTTGTGATGTCGTAGGCGGCCATTAAGAGTTACGCGGTGGCGGATGACTTTGAAGAATTTTTAAAGCATGCCAATTCGCGCGATAGCGCTCAAGTGGCACAGTTGCAGGAGTGTCGTGAGGCCAGGGCACGTCTTGAGTTGGGGAATCAATGGCTGGCCAGCCGAGTGGCGCAGGTAGAGGAATGGTGTGCGGTACGCAATGAGTAGAAAGAGCGATGATAGCTTCGTGACCTGCAGAAGAACGATCTGCTGAACAATTTCATAGAGAGGGTCTATCAGTAGGCAGGCGGTCTTAGGTGGAAAAAATTGGAGAATGGCGTGCTGGTTGAGGCGCTGGCCGGGCTACAGGCGACAGCAGCCAAATTTTACGCGCACTTGGGGGCAGAGGCTAACTTAGCTGTGCAGCGAGCCCAAGCTACGGCCGTGGCCGCGCAGGGTGCTGCTGATAGTGTTGCCAAGAGCCTTGAGGATGCATCTGCTTGCACTGATGCTGCTTTGGCTGGCCTTGCTGCCGTAGAGAGCCAATTAGAGCTTCCATCTTCCGAGGCATGAGAGCGCGCATCCGCTGACTCAGATCAGGCTTTTGTGCCTGACAGCGTGCCTAAGATTGCGGAGAAGCTACAAAAACTTCGCGGTGAAGCCAATGCTGTCGCGCAAGGGTTTGAGGAAGGTTGGCTTCGCTGCCGATGGCAGGTGGAGAAGCTGTTACCTGAACAAAACCTTGACCGTTTGAGCGCCTTCGCTTGTGAGGACCCTGATGTTGAGTCCCTTTTAACGTGGGGAGAAACTGAAGGTAAATTGGGCTCGCACCCCAGGATCTCGCGGGTGAGGGAGTCTCTAATCTTGTATATGATCCCTCCACTATCCATGTAAAGTAAGTGAATGATTTGTATATCATATCTTACGTTCTTGGTTGTTGATTTGCCTTCGTGATTTCGACTATCGCGCATTGAGTGCTTGTATAGCGCGCGCGTGATTTCATTTGATGAAATCGCGGCGGCGAGGCCTGACAAGGCATCTGACCAATCAGGTGCAGAGGGCGTATGCACCATCTGATTGTTCAGCGCGGTGTTACTCCCGCGGTGGGGCCTGACAAGGCCTTAGGCTTTGCTCAAGCCTTAGCGGCCGTTCTGACCGGTCGGGTGCAAAAGGCATATGCGGGGTG
>JBBYHH010460370.1:0-11366 GCA_038382905.1 Daphne laureola
GTGCGAAGGCTATCTATGCGCGCCCCTCGATGGGCTGATTGCGCTTCGCGCGCGCGGCAGCTGCTCTGCGTTGCCCGCTGAGGCGCATGCCGAGGTAGCCTATCGATGCCCTCTGCGGCGCATGCTTGGATAGTGTACCATCAATCAAGACTTTCATGGGTCACCCTCGGCAGCCCTTGTCAAGCCCCATTTGGTTATCCTCGAGGTAATAGTTGGTACCAACTTGGGTCCCGGAAACCCAACTGTCGTATCCTCGTCATACACCCCTTGGAGGTAGAGAAATTTTATATAAACCAGTCATACACCTTATAGGTGCAGAGAATCATCATATAAGCCAACCTGTCCAAAATGATTAGCAATACCAGAAATCCAATAGATATACCAAGAATAAATCCATAAGTTGATTCAGCCGATAAAATCTGCTACATCACGAGTTTGGTGATAAACGGAGTCAAAACTCTCAAACTCGCCTATGCTTATTTCCCTGAACTAAACTTGGCTTCATTGGGTCCCACCCTCAAACTATGCTTAGCCCAACACTCTCTGACATGCATATTATAAATAATCCATAATGTGAAGTTGAGAGAAGTGCTGAAATCCTTACCTTTAAACTCCACAAGTAGCTAGGCAACCAAATTTGTGCACACTCAGAATATTATTCCCCACTAATTCCCTTTTGTTCCATCGATACCAAAATGTTAATTACCACTCACTGAGCAACAAAAATTAACAGAGTTACTCAATTAATCAACCACACAGAAAGTTACAATCCGATAAACATTCAAAACCTTAGCCTGAATCAATAAGCTTCCAAATACAAAATCTGAAATAAACGGAATTCCTAACTTTTCACAATGATCATTTTGAGACAAGTCCCTTGAAGATTGGTTGAGAAATGAAGATTTGCCTATGAAAATGCTTGCTCTCGATGAGGGAAGCTCTTTTGAAATTTTGAAGGGGATGATGAAACGTAACCTTTGTAAAAAGCTATAGAGCTTTTAAGGCTTCAATAAAGCCACCAAGTGACACCTCCTACAAGCTAATGACTTATCTTAGAAAAAAAAATCATCTCTTTCTTTACTTTCCTATATGTGCCGCACAAATTTTTCATTTCAAATTTTTTTTTTTACTTTACGTAATTTTCTTTTTTTTTTAATTTCTAATAATTAATACTTAAAAAACATGAAACTTTTCTACAATTTTCAATTCTACCCGAGTATACTTAAGCCCCAAAATTTCTCAAACTTTTAATGTAGTCCAATGTTTAATTCAAAAAAATTAAATCTACCCGGATAATTTAAAGAACCAACATACCACCATGTCGAGTACCAAATGCTCACCTAATGACATGTCTAACATGTCCCAAAACCTCTACCGATAATCCAAATTTTCTCAAATTACTCATGAAATAATTAACTCAATACTGTAACTTACCTAATTTAATTGGTGATGGTAACAATCTTCCCCTCCTTAAGACTCTCTCCAAGACCATCTTTAATCTAAAATACTCTTATGGTTACTTGTCCATCATATCCTTCTATGTTTCCCAGGTAGCTGCACGATCTGAATGATGTGACCATTGTATCTTAACCATGGAGATCAGTTTATTTATGAGCTTATGAGTATCATGACCCAAGATAGCTACTGGTACCTCTTGATAAGTCAAGTCTGGCTCTAACTGCTCATCTTCTACATCAATAGTGTGCTTATCATCCACAAGGCATTTCTTAAGCATACTAACATGAAATACATTATGTACTGTAGACATACTAGGCGACAAAGCTAATCTGTAGGCAACTTTGCCAACCCTGTCAAGTATCGCATAAGGTCCAACATATTTCAGAGCTAACTTCCCTCTCCGACCAAACCTGACAGTACCTCGTATTGGTGCAACCTTAAGCCATACCTTATTTCCAACTTGAAACTCCAAGTATCATTTTCTCTTATTTGCATATGATGTAGTCCTATGATTAGTTGCCCTCATTCTTTCTTGAATCAATCAAATTTTTTTAGTTGTCTCATCAATAATCTCAGGACCGATCTCAATCCTATCTGAAGCCTCCACTCAACAGTGAGGTGTCATGCACCTCCATCTATACAGATCTTCATAAGGTGTCATACCAATAGTAGACTGATAACTGTTATTATATGAGAACTCTATGAGTGGTAGGTGTTGATCTCATTCACCTCTAAAGTCTAGGGTACAACTTCTAAGCATATCTTCAAGAACCTGAATCACTCTCTTTGATTACCCATCAGTCCGAGGATGATAAGTTGTACTCAAATGAACTTTAGTGCGTAGTGCCTTATGAAAAGCACCCCAAAATCTCGCTGTAAATTATGTGTCTCGATCTGACATAATAGAGTCTGGTACTTCATGTAACCTCACTATCTCTCATATATATAACTGAGCCAGCTTTTCCAATGAATCTGTAATTCTTATAGGTAGAAAGTGTGCACATTTGGTCAATCTGTCCACAACAACCCATATAGTGTCATGCTACAATCGAGTCATAAGCAATCCAGTTAAGAAGTCCATATGTTACCCCACTTCCTCTCTGGAATAGGTAGTGTATGTAATGTCCCTGCCAGCTTTTGATGTTCAATCTTCACCCGTTGAGATGTAGGACACTTAGAGACGTAAGTAGCAATCTATTTCCTCATGTTTGGCCACCAGAAGTGAGTCTTTTAATCGTGATACATCTTCTTGCTTCCTGGATGTACATTCAATTTTCTCATATGAGCATCTTTGAGAAGTTCTTCTCGAAGTCCTGGTTCATCAGGTACATACAACCGATCTCTGTAATGAAGTAGTCCTTGCTTGTAAGCAAAAGACTCATACAATGCTCCATTCTCTTCTCCTGAAACTTTCTTGAAGTTCAAGTCTGATTCTTGTGCGTTTTGTACCTTCTCAATCCACCCTAATTGTATACTTAATGTAAAAATGTGTTTTTTCTCCTACTCTTCCCACTTGTGCCACAAACATACCAAATCATTCTCATCAATCCTCCCTTCTGTAACTCCACCTTTAACCACTCTTGTATATTTTTTACTAAGAGCATAAGCTACAATGTTACCTTTTCCTTATGTGTACTCTATGGTACAATCATAATCTTTAATGTACTCCAACCATCTTTGCTGCCACATGTTCAATTCTTTCTGGGTGAATAAGTACTTCAGACTCTGGTGATCTTTAAATATCTGAAAAGTGTTTCCCAGTAGATAATGTCTCCACTGCTTCAATGCATATATCACTACAGCCAACTCTAAGTCATGGGTCGGATAGTTTTTCTCATGGGGTCGGAGCTTTCTTGAACCATAAGCAATAAAATTCCTCCCCTCCATCAATACACATCCTAATCCGGATCTAGAGGCATCTGTGTAGATAATGTACGACATACCTGGGTCCGGAAGAATAAGTATTGGTGCCTATGTTAATATCTTCTTTAACTCTTGAAAACTTTGCTCACATATATCATTCCAATCAAACTATTGCCCTTTGCGAGTCAACTGAGTAAGTAGTGAAGCAATAACTGAGAATCCTTGTAAAAACCTACGATAATAATCTGCCAAACCAAGGAAACTTCTTACTTCTCTTACGTTCTTGGGTTGTTCCCAATCATGTAATGTGTTAACTTTCTATGGATCTACCTTGACTCTATGTTCATCAATAATATGTCCGAGAAAAGAGACATCATCGCTCCAAAATTTACATTTAGATCACTTTGCATACAACTGGTGATCCTGTAAAGTCTGTAAAACTATCCTCAAATGCTGCTCATGCTCATCATTATCTTTGGAGTACACAAGGATATCATCAATAAATACAACCACAAAAGTGTCTAGATATGGTCTGAAAGTCTGGTTTATCATATCCATAAATGCATCTGGACCATTACTCAGACCAAATGGCATAAATGTATATTCGTAGTGCCCATACCATGTTCTGAAAGCAGTCTTTGGCATATCTTCCTCTCTGACTCTAAGCTGAAAATATCCTGATCTCAAATCAATCTTTGAGAAGACTCATCGTGCTCCCTTAAGTTGATAAAAAAAAGTCATCAAATCTTGGTAATGGATACTTTTTCTTCATTGTAACTGCATTGAGCTTATGATAATCAATACATAGTCTCAATGTTCCATCCTTCTTCTTTACAAACAGTACTGGAGCACCCCACGGAGAAATACTCGGTCGAATGAATCCTTTGTCAAGAAGTTCATCGAGTTGCTTCTTTAACTCATTCATTTCTGAAATGGGCATACGGTTGATGACCAATAGGCCAAAACTAAAGCACTAGTTGGGCCTATAGACCCAAAAAGCCAATGAAAACACTTAAGTCAGCAACCCAAGAAAGATGACCCATTTAAAATTGTCTGAAAGCATCATACCCAAGCCCACTCGTCCGCATGCCGAGGTCATGCCCTCAGTTCATTATGACCTGATTGCTTACATCCAGGATACGTTTGCCACCTGTCCTCTCACACCAACCACCTATTTCATATCAAAGTATTACGGATGTGCTGCTCTATTAGACAAGACTATATAAGCCTACATCATTCCTTCATTTAAGATAACTATTCACTCTGCCCAAAGTCTGGCACATTCTCTTCATCCGTTTTACTAACTTAAGCCCCCCGGGAAAAACTCTGGCGTGGTCTACAGATTCTATTAAATTGTGCAGGTTAACCCATCATAACATGGAGATGAAGCTTAATGTGGTTAAGACTAGAAGGCAGAGGCTCAACAGCATGGTGCTCCTCATCGAAGGACCGCCACCAACTGACGATGTTTGTGGGTTGGAGGGAGCCCCCCAGGATAACGATAACCGTCATAGACTGGAGGGTAGCCCCCACTCACATAAAACACTACCGGAAGGTGAAGCCTCTTTCAGCGAAGGCTCCACAGACCCTGAGAGCACACCTGATAGGATACCTACTGATCTAACTAATGAATGAACAAGTCTGAGGGTATCTTCAAGCTTGGACAGGAGTAATTTCAGGGAGGCATCAGACCTATCGTATTTGACTCTAATTAGGATCATCAGAATGGTCCTAGCTAAAGAATGACAGAGTAGACACCGAAGGTCAGGACATTCTTCAAACAGAGATACGTCACACTCCAACAACATTCATCATAGGGAAAAGGCCCGAACCCCCAGCATCGAACTCATCCAGCCACGCTACTTAAGAGAAAGACTGTCCCAAAGACCCGACATGGAAATAGCCCGATCGCCCAGGATCCACAGGACTCAGGACCGATCCCCAAGACTCAAACGTCTGGGCCGAGAAGACCCAAGAGATGAGGTCATCAGGAAAATGATACGGAGACTGGAGCAAGTAGAGAGGGACCCAAGAAGAACGTCGAAAGTAAGGCCCTGGGGGTCCTCAAATGAAGAAGGGTCATTCACTCACAGGATCCGTGACAGCCCAATGCTGAGGATATTCAGCCTTCCCCACCCTTTGGAAATTTACCATGGTACGGGTGACCCGGATGCATTCATCAGAAAATACAAGAGAGCGATGGAGCTCAAAGCAGCAGATGAAGCATCCCTATGCAAATGCCTGGAAGTAGCCCTCGGAGGGCCAGCATTGAGCTGGTACAACGCCTTGGCATCGGACTCAATCTCTTCCTTCGGAGAACTTGCTATGAAATTCACAACCCATTTCATTGGGAGTCAGCGATTAGCGAAGCGGGCCATCTAGATGTTTGACATCAAGCAGAAATTGAATGAAAGTATTCGGAAATTTGTGGAACGGTTCAACAAAGAGGTTGAACATGCATCAGACCTGACTGATAACATCCGCATCATGGCCTTCATCAAATCCCTGTTTCCGAACTCAAGACTGGCCTACGAGCTATCCAAGAAAAATCCTTCAACTATCAAAGAAATATACTCGGTCACTCATGAGCACATGATACCTCAAGAGCTTCTATCCCAGCGGGATGTTAGGATCGAAGGAAAAGAAACTCGGGAGCACAAAGTGGAAGAACGGAGAGGAAACTCGAATCTGAGTGGCTCGGAAGGATGGAGAGGACATAGGAAAGAGTTCAGGAAACCCATATCATTGACCCCGATCAATGCTTCCCAAACCACTGTCCTAGATGCCCTAAAGAGAAAAGGAAATGTGAGTTGGCCGAGGGCAATGCCTGAAGGGGCCAAATGCAATGAAGGAAGATATTGTCAGTTTCATCGGGAGAATGGTCACGACACTGAACAATGCTACCAATTGAAAAGGTACATAGAGCACCTTATCAAGAAAGGTTCATTGGCTCAGTTCCTAAAACTACCATCGGAAAAAGGAGAAAGGAAGTCCCGAGGGAATGAAAAGAAGGATAATGAGAAGTTAGACTCAGACAAGAAATGGAGGAAATCCATGGGCCATGCCACTGGAGTAATCAACACCATTACCACCACCTTGGGGTCCAGTGAAAGAAAGAGAAAAGCAAGGGAGGTCGCATCCCTCAATTACGGTGAGCTCTCAAACAAGGTAAAGAGAGCCGATGGCTCCGAAGTGAAGACAATTGATGTCAAAATAATCCTTTGTGATGATGGCTCGAACGCAGATGTACTATTCTCCAAAATATTCAAAGAACTAAACCTGAAGTCTAGCAAGCTCACCCTAGTGAAAACTGCTACATACGGAGTGAGACCAGATGAACTACCTATCCTCGGATGCATCGAACTCCCAACCATGTTCATGGGTTCGGGTCCTGAAGGAGAGATCCGATATATGACTCTAATGGTCAAATGGTTAGTCATTGATATGCCCTCAGCATACAATGGCATCATCAACAGGGACACTCAAGGGGCCATTCATAGGAGGAGCGATGTCAAATACTTGACAGTGATGTTCAAAACTGATAAACGCAATGCATCCATCTACATCAATCAAAAGGAAGAAAAGGATATACTGGCCATCAGTCAGAAGCACCCAATGGCTGAGAACCCTAAGACTGAGAACCTGAAGGTGGAATAAACTGATGACCTACTCATAGAAGAAGTCATGCTTACAGAGGAATGATCCACCCGAATTACGAGTAACCTTCCCGAGGGAAGCAAAGTGAAACTTGTAAGCCTGCTTCAGTCGAATAAAGATCTTATGCCTATTCTCTGAGTGACATGCCAGGGATTGATCCTAAAGTAATCCAACATAGTCTTTACGTTGATTCAAACGCAAGGTCGATAAAGCAAAAGAAGTGTACTAACGCCTCTATCAAAAGAGCCTTCATCAAGGAGAAGATTTCGAAACTACTCAATGCAAGCGTTATCAGGGAAGCTTCCTATCCTGAATGGTTAAGTAACCCGGTGGTCGCATCTAAAGAAGATAGCGATAAACTATGCATGTCCATTGATTTTACCAATATAAACGACGCTTGCCCGAAGGAATCATATCCTACACCACCATTAGACAGGCTGGTGGACTCAACAGATGGACATGCCAGACTCAGTTTTCTTGATGGCTACAGCGGGTACCATCAAATTTGAATGAATCCCAAAGACGAGAAAAAAACCTCTTTCATCAGTGACTCTGACATTCATTGCTACAAAAGAATGCCCTTCGGGATTAAAAACGCCAGAGTGACTTACCCAAGGCTCATGGATCGGATTTCCAGGGACCAAATTTGTCAAAACTTGGAAACGTGGATGACATTATTATCAAAACCAAGGAAGAAGATGACTTAATTCGAGATATAGAGGAAGTCTTCGAGCGGTTCTAAAGGTACGGATTAAGACTCAACCTAGATAAATGTGTATTCGGTGTGAAACAAGGGATGTTCTTCAGATTCATGGTATCCAAATGGGGTATAGATGCAAATCCCACAAAGATAGAAGCTCTCATGAATACAAAAACTCTAACCTCAATTAAAGATGTACAAAGGTTGCTCAGGCGAATAACAGCTTTGAGTAGGTTCATATCAAGATACAGAGATAAATGCAGGCCCTTTTTTAAATTACTAGTCAAGAAAGGAGCCGAACCTGGAAGGATCAGGGTCAATAAGGGTGAGAATTTGACAAAAGAGCAGAAGGCATCCCAAAGGGCTAACTTCGCATGGAGCTCTGAATGCCAGAACGCATCGGAAGGCATAAAAGCATACTTGGAAGAAATGCTAACACTAAGGCAACCTATCGAGGGCAAGCCGCTGATAATATATCTTACGGTCAGGGACAAAGCAGTAAGTTCGGTCTTAGTTCAGGAGGATGACAGAGGCCTCCAATGGCCAGTATATTACATAAGCAAATTCTTGCATGGAGCAGAAGTCGGGTACCCGATGCTTCAAAAGATAATCTATGCCCTTGTCCTCTCAGCCTAAAGGTTGAAACCATATTTCTTGGGGTACAGTATCTCGGTCTGGACCAGTGTACTGATCAAATACATCATTAGAAAAATAGATCATTCGGGGAGATTGGTCAAATGGTGTATCGAGTTATCAGAGTACGAAATCATGTACGAACTAAGGAAAGCCATCAAGGCATAGACACTAGTCGATTTCATTCCCGAACTACCATTCAAATCAGACGATCAAACCCCCGAACCATCAGACGATCTAGTTTGGACTCTCCACATCGATGATGCCTCTAGAGAAGAGAAGCAAGGGGCAGGACTGGTACTTTAGGGCCCTAAAGGCATGAAAGTTACCCGATCCATCAAATTCACTTTCCCAGTCACAAACAACATAGCCGAATACAAAGATTTTATATCAAGGCTAGAGTTGGCCAAAAAAGCAGGCATTCGGTCACTCAAAGCATACAGTGATTCGAATCTATTAGTTCAGTAAATGAACGGGGAGTATGAATTCAGAGAACCAAGCTTGAAGAAATACGTGGACACTGCTAAAACACTGGTGGAAGAATTCGAGCAATTACGCTTGGAGAAGATCCATGAGGCAATGAATACAGAGCCAGACTTGTTCAAAACATCACTTCGGGATGACGTCTACTGTATTGGAAATTTTTAACCGAAGCCATACTCCCTGAAGACACGATAGAAGTAATGTGAGTACGAAGGCAATCATGAAAGTTTGTAGCCATCAGGGATGATTTGTACAGAAGAGGCTTCACCTCCCCCTTACAAAAGTGCATCGGGGAAAAAGACACCGGGGAGATTCTAGTTGAAGTCCACAAAGGCACTTGTGGATCACATATCAAAGCAGAAGCATTGGCTGCGGTCATTTGAAGGTAAGGATATTTTTGGTCAAACATGAAAGAGCAAGCCCGAAAGTTAGTAAATAAATGTCGGAGGTGCCAAGAACTTGCCCACATCCAAAGATTACCATCCGAACTCATAAGTTCGGCAGATTATCCTATCTCATTTGTAGTATGGGGAATAAACCTCATTGGGGCGCTGCCGATGGAACCCAGAGGCTTGAAATAGTGCGTAGTTGCCATTGATTACTTCACAAAATGGATTGAAGCTGAACCTCTGGCCAGCATAATAGCCGAGAACATATGAAAATTCGTATGGAAAAACATCACATGTAGGTTCGGGTGCCCAAAGGTTATCTTCACAGACAATGGATCCCAATTCATAGACTCTGAATTCCCAGACTTTGTAGAATAATTTGGCATTAAGCTATACTTCGCACTAGTAGCACACCCACAAAGCAATGGGCAAGTAGAAGTCTCAAACCGAACCATCAAAGAAGGTTTGAAGAAGAGATTGAGAAAGTCTAAGGGAAAATGGCCCGGTGAACTACCACATATCCTCTAGATTTACTGAACCACCCATAGAAGAGCCACCAGGGAAACCCCTTTCTCACTGATGTATGGGACTAACGCATTAATCCTGATAGAAGTAACTTATCCATCCCTCTGGGCACAAGCCTTCCAAGAAGCTAAAAATGAGGAAGGATTAAGGACTAACTTGGAATAGCTCGAGGGCAGAAGAGAGCAAACCGAACTCAGAAGAAAAGCCTTACAAGAAAGAACAGCCAAATCTAGTAATGCAAAAGTAAAGCCTAAAGGAATAACAGTTGGAGATCTAGTCTTGAGGTAGACAAAGTTGGGTTCAAGAAAGCCCAAAGGAGGAGTATTTGGGGAAACATGGGAAGGACCTTTCGAAGTCATCCATGAAGATCGTAAAGAAGTATATAGACTTCGTGATGAAGAGGGCAGAGAGCTCGAACGCTCTTACCACTCTAAAGCACTTAAGAAGTCTTACGTGTAAATGCAAGTTTGAAAGATCCAATGAAAGCAAAAGAGAGGATGTAGGTCTTATGCCGAACCTTTATAAAAATTAAAATCTGCAAAATAATATCTTTATTACCAAATTCAGAAGGCCATTACAAAATAGCTAGAGCCCGAAGGCATTATTAAACACAAGCAAATGTTATTACTAATCAGAAGGATAGGCTACTGAAGGTTCCTAGGGAGGAATGGCTGAGGGCCCAGATGGCATCGGGGGTTGCCAGAATTCAGGACCACACCAAGAAGGCTCTGTAGTGTATTGTTCCCTGGAGTCAAGGCCCAAACAATCAACTCCCAGATTCCTATCCAGTATCTACCTTCGGGCAAGGCAGAAATCTTCACGAAATGTTCCAGGTGCTGAAACAGCTGCATCGATTATCTTCTATCGGTACCCGGAGACCTTTTTAGTAGCATTCTTTAGCTTAGCCTCCAGCCGATCGATCTTATCCTGAAGACCTTTCTTGTCAATCTCAAAATGATCCTTCAAATTCGTAAAGTTGACATAAGATTCTTCAACCATCTTCTAAAGCAACTCCACTTTTTTCTGAAGTTCAAAGACTTCGTTCTCAGCATCCTTCAGGCGGTCATTCGAGAAGACATTACTTTGGCCAGAGCTTCCTCGGCCTTTGCAAAAGCAATTACCTCAGCTTCAGTGCCCCCTACCAGTTTAAGCTCCTCCCAAACCTCATCCATCGGAAGCTCGAACGACTCATCTGGGCTCTCCTTTCTCCCAAGACTTGTTCATAGATGTTGATCCTTTGGATCATCATGGCAATGATCGTTAAGGCCTTAGTCGCCCAAAGCTCATCTTGGGACCGAACAGAGCTGGAACCCCAGACCAATTGGGCAACCCATCTGGCCATACAATGGATCAGTAATCAAAAGCAAATCATCAATAAGAAGAAAATATAGCATATAAAAAAAATGAAATTACCTGGGAAGCCTGAACCGCCATCCTAGAAGCTTCCAAATCCAGGTCTGGGAGGAGAGTTTGAAGATCATCCATGGTCCGGCCTGTGGTAATCCCCCTCCACAGTTCCGAACCCATGGCTCTAGCTTCTTGGTCATCCAGAAGACTTTGATCCTTATGGATCAGCCAACCGGGTTCCCAGAGAATTAGATTCGGTCCCAAATGATGAAGATGGGCATCCTTTTGTTGATGCTTTTGCTCCTGAACAT
>JBBYHH010460480.1:0-11366 GCA_038382905.1 Daphne laureola
AACCGAAAAAACTAACAAAAGTTAGTCTTAGGAGGGTTTTTGATAGTTTTCAGATATCTCAGAGGATTTTTGTAGGATTTTAAAAATACAGAGGGTAAACTGAAAATTATACTAAACCTTGAGGGGTTGTTTTGACAATTATCCTTCGGAGAATCACCTCACATGTGATTCTACCGGCACATTTTATTTTTTAAAATCTATATGACATTTTTATTACAAATTTAAAGTTAAGCTTGACATATTTAATTTCATATTTAAAATTTTAATGTTTAACACTGCAAAAGGTGGACACTTACTCACAAATCTGTAGAGGGGTTCTACACTTCCCTTTAAATCTTCTATGGTTCCGCTCCTCCTAAATAACATATCCCTTCTGTTCTAAAAATATTAAAAGGTTTGCATTGTAATATTTAATTTATAATTTTATTTTTTAATTATTTTAAAATTTAAATTTTATTTTTTTGTAATTTGTATATAAATAAAATTTTAATATATCTATTTTATAAATATATTTTATTTATATATTTTTTATAATAAAATAATATAAATAAATTAAAATTAAATAAATATTAAAAATTAAACATTTCAATATTTTTTTTAACGGAACGAGTATAACTTTGTTCCTACCAAACCTCTTCACACCATAGCCTCCAAAGATCTACCTTTAGCTACCCTTATCATCCAATCACAAAGGCTATATCATTAGAAGGGAGGAGCCTCCAACCTAACTCTCCTCTCAAAGTCTGGAGCAATACCTGACCACAGAAGCTACACTGAAAAGATGAGTAAAATTCATCGGGTCCTGTTTTTATATTTATAATTTATTATAATTTTATTTTAAATTTTTAATTCATTTTGATCATATTTTTAAAGTGCGCGATTTATTGTACTCATTTTTGTGTATTTTAACGTTAAAATGGATAGAATTGTGTGAAAATATAATTTTGCTCTTAATAAATTATTACAATGCACCTCAATTTTTAAAACCTTATTCTATTCTATCCCTAATATTTTCAAAACGTACACGTTAACTCTCAAAGTCCACAAAATTTCACATTTACCATCTTCTTCCATCTTCCCCTTCTCCGCCGCCCATCCGTCCTCTCCCTCGATCTCAATCTCCCTACCGACGACCTCCACCGCTGGGAACCACCAAGATAAACAAGCTAGGTAGTGTAATTTGTGACAATTTAAAATTGAAAACCTTCATTCAACATCATCACTTAATAATAGAAAAAGAAAAAGCAAACAAAGAAATAAATAAAAATACCACTAGCAGCAAGGTAGAGATTAATAATGGTGAAAAGCAAGAGTCTACTACATAACTACCACCTCGAGTGTGGAAGCTTTGGGTCTCTGCTTTATAATCATACATCCCCTTAATTAATCTTACCAACACGAGAGAGATAGAGAGAGCAAAACCATCTTCACATTCCACATCTTCTACTTATAGCGCTACCACTTAGTACTCCACACTACTTCGGCGGTCGGGTTTAATGGAGATGAGTAAGGCCACTTCCGCGTCAGGGGTGGTACCACTGTTATTGTTGTCGGTGTCGCCCTCGTCCACCTCGAACATCAGATTCGCCTCAAGACAAGTGCTTCAATTCTCAAATTGTCGATTTCTTCGACATTGTTGCTGCCACCAGGATTCATGCTCTTGTCACCGCTATGATCTTTGCCGATGATGGCTCCGGCCACTCACTCTTCACCGCCAAAGACTCCGTTGAGTTCATCTCCCGGAGGAACTCTGAGATGTTCAAGGCTAACGTTGACGGTGGGTTGCTCCGCTGGTGGCAGAGGTTCTCCAGGAGGAGTATGGAGAACGTATTGAAGCAATGTTCCGGAGGGAGGATGACACAATGCGGAGTGAAGTTTTTTGGAGACGAGGAGTTACTTTGTAAATTTTGAAAACATTGGGGGTAAAATTGAATAAGTTTTAAAAAACTGAGGTGTATTTCAACAATTAATTAAGGGTGAAATGGTCTTTTCACAGGTCCCGTCCATTTTAACGATAGAAATGAACGGAAAGGACTATAATAGGACGCACAATTTAAAAATAAGACCAAAATAAAGCAAAAACTTAAAATGAGACCATAATAAGTCATAAATATAAAAATAGGGACCCTGGACGGATTTTACTCCTGAAAAGATAAATGATCCCTATCCTCGAGCCCATTTTCACATAGAATACAAGCGGGGTTAGGAGAGTGATTCCAACTTTAAGCTTCTTTACATATAAATAAAATAATTTAATTTTATTTAAAATTGCATATGATCGATGGAAAGAGAAATTAAACTTTATTAAAGAATTAAAGTGAGATAAGGTAACTCTTCTTTAAAAGTATATGTAACAATTGTTATGACTGAAGGAGTATATCAGAACAACGAGAGTAGTGTAACATTTACATGTGCTACATGCTAGTGGTACCATGAAGTACTTGAAACCATACGAGGTGGTATCTTCTTTTTTTTTTAGCAAAGCAGTTTGCTATTACTTTCAACAAAAATAATGCAAGCTGATATAGACAATAGTCACTAGAATAAAAATTTTAGAAGAAAAAAAAAATCTAAAACAAACTCCCAACAAAAACTCAATGGAAAAAAAGTGCAACAGACACAAGAGGGATAGTCATATGCAAACTACAGCAGACACTACAGCAGCCAACAGAAAAAACCTTCGACAAATCCACCAAAAAGGGTTTGACAACATCACGACGCGTCATGGTAAAGTAATATATATCTGCAATTTCGACTAAGACACACCAGAATAGCTCCACAAGAGCTAAATATCATCGCATCATACCATGCAAAGCGAGGAAAACCTGTCTAACTAAAACAAGCACGCCAATCGACAGAAGCAAGCGCAATCCAACCAAAAGATCGAGAAAAAAGACATAAGAGTAAAAGTAAACAACCTAAAACGGGGCCAAAACCGATGAGCGAGAGTGAAGCAGGGTGACCCAAGATCAGGTTCACTCCGGGGCCACTCCCTCATGACATTAGGTGAGATAGAAAGTCCCTCTGCCCCACCGAACCACTGCTAACCGTTGTCACCACCACATCAAAAAATCTAGCCTTCATCCAAAGAGGACCGATGCCTAAGGGATTCAACATCCATGTCTGTTAGTGCCTAGAGAACGTTGGCCACCAACCCGAAAGAGAAACAAGCTCTCATACCTACCACCGAATAGTCGCAGATTCGTTGACCACAGCAGGACAGCGTGAAGTGCAGATAATCCAAACCACCAAGAACCACAAACAATGGGAGGCCCAATGATGGAAACTTGTCGGAGAGGTGTGACATTTGTGTTAGAAACATCAACCCCGGTTGACAAACTGACAGGGCTAAAAAACCCTCGAAACAGACCCTGAAAAGCAAATTCGAGATGCCCAGAAGCACACCTAGTGGGAGACTGTGTAGAGGATTGAACAACATAAGAGAGGGAACGACCATCCAGATGGGCAACCCACGGAGTTGCGACTACGCAACGTACAACAAAAATCGATGGCACAAATTTCGCGTACGAGACCCGACCAAGAGAACAACGGACATGACGTCAGAGGAACCGAGCGCCAATCTAGAAGGGGAGATCTGGCACCGGACAAAGGGAGTGCACGGCGGCGGCGCTAGTATGCATAAATCGAGAGCTCATCTTTTCGACGCTAGAACCTCCAAGTTATGCCGCGTGTTTCTACTTTTATATGGTCTATGGGTAGAAAGAGTATTTCATTTTTACTAAAGGTGTGTTCTTTACATGATTTTTTTTTTTTGATAATTTGATTAAGTATTTAAAATTTGATGTGATATTTATGAGACAAAAATATGGATGGATAATGATAATTTGATGATTTGTTAATTGAATTATTTGATGGAGAACAACACACCCTAAACTATAAGTATATTGTACTCTCTATGTCCTTACTAAGGGTAAAGTTGTGAATCGAAAAATTAAAAATGGTCAAGTAACATGTTTGCTTTGTCGTCACAATTCAAGTGCTCCTTCAAATTGATCAAGTTCGGGTTTGCCTAACTTAGGATGAAGCCCAGACACAGTTCGATTATGGTTTGCGAGTACCCATTGGCTTACCTAGGGCTGGGCACAGGCCTAACTGTCCACGAGACGCCTCAAATAACCAAGACTCCATTTCATACTTCATATTTGATTCAGCTTCTTAAATAAATCCTAGATCGTAATCATCAAAGTGAAGTGACAATTTTGTTAGAACCAAGAATGTACTCTATTACAGTACTCCCTCCATCCCACGAAGATCGGGACATTTGACTTTTCACCTTATGTTTAACTCAATTTTTAATAAAGAAGAATTTGTTAAAAATAATTTTAAAAAATATATTTAAAAACTAGACATGTTCATTTAACATATGTATATAAATTATTTGACATTATATGTCAATATATTGAAGAAAAAAATCATAAATTAAATATTAAAAACAGAATGTTACAATCTTTATGGGACGGAGGGAGTATTATTTAACGTTATCCAATGAATTTCGTTTATCATAATCACGTACCTACTCCTATATGAAAAACTATTCTCAATTTCCTATAGATATTATAAATGTATTAGGGGGCTTCAAACATGCTATTTTTAAAATGAAAATTTTTTATTTCACTTATTTTTTTTATCGTCAGTTGATTCCATTTTTCATGTTCAGATTTTTGAACCTTTCGTTTTCACGAGAGGAGTGGGGAAAAAAAATTCATGGTGAATTTTTTTGGACTTTCCCGTCCCTCCCCGCCCCCAATTCTGTCGTCAGTTCAAACCTGTCCGCTTCCGCCATCCCACCGCTCCCTCCACCTTCTCCACTTTCTTCTCGTTCTCCGTCACCAATCTCAACCCCTCCTCCATCGGCGCTGGCCTTGCCTTCGTCATCCTTCCCGATTCCCACTGGATCGACGCCAATAGCGTGTTTCGCGATGAGTACTGAAGAGGCGAGAGGGAGGGAGAAGAGTGTTTTGAGGGTATGGGTGGAGCCGGAGAGAGGAGACTGGATTTGGAGCGTGGGGGTTCCGGCGGAAGGCTCTACGAAGGCAATCAATCTAGAGGGTTTAGGCCTGGTGGCGGTGTTTAAGGATACAAAGTTCAACGACCTCACGGCGGTGGATGTAGGACTCAACGAGGGATGAGGGACGCTGACGGTGACTCGCCGACAGTCACCGAGCCTTCGTCGGTGAGGCGAGAAGTGGAGCGGGGAGACGATCCCGTGGGTGAGGGAGAGAGGCCGCAAAGAAGAAGATTTTTTTTTTTTCCATTTTTTTTATCATCAATTTTTATATTTATTCACTACCAACTCAAACCTATTTATCTCATTTTTCACCATTTACTCAAAAAGTAATTCACTTTTCATTTATTCATAAATTCAACGAATACTTGCTTCACCTTGCATTACTTGCTTCACCTTGCATTTCAAGGAATGCATATCATTTAAGTTATCAACGTGGCCTCCTTCACAAACCCTTTTGTTTTATGTTCTACTCTTTTTCCCATTTGCTTTTGTATTTTCTGACATTTTCTGTTTTTCGCTTTCTTTATCTATTTTTTCATTGAACTTCAAGGAATGCCCAATGTTTAGGTAGTCCACGTACTATCTTTTTTTTCATTTTCCTTTACATTTGAGTACGTGTTTTCCCCCCTTCTTTCTCTTCAACGCTTTTTTGCTTTTTTGTTTTATTCTTTGTATAACGTACTTTATTTATTATTTATTTATTATTAATTGAGTGTTCTTTGTGTGAAAAAATTATGAACAAACTTATTAAAAAATTGATTTGATATTTATGAGATAGAAAATGATAACTCATGTGTTTTTTATATATTTTATTTTATTTATTGTTACTCCAGTGTTCTTTGTGTAAAATCTTTTTGAACTTTAATTATTGAAAAAATTATAAAATTGTTTATTCTTTGTATAACATATTTTATTTATCATTACTTGAGTGGTTTTTTTGTGTAAAATATTTATGAACAAATTTATTGAAAATTTGATGTGTAAAATATTTATGTATAAACTTATTGAAAAATTGATGTGTAAAATATTTATGAACAAACTTATTGAAAAATTGATGTTATATCTGTGAGATAAAAAAAGATGGTAAGTTCTGTGTTCTTTATGTAATACTATATTATTTTATTTATTTTTACTTTAATAAATGTTCTTTGTGTAAAATATTTATGAAAAGTTTCTTGAAAAGTTGATATGATATCTCTTAGATGGAAAATGGCAAGCTTTGTGTTTTTTATGATTTATATAATGTTTTTTTGTAAATATTTATAAACAAAATTTAATTATTCAAAAATTTACTGATGTTCATTTTACGAAAAAATTAAGATCCATCAAAATTATTTTCCATCCACATATGTCATAAACTACGTTTTTCTCCACCCGTACTCCGCAACCGGAAATAATATTTTAAATTGATGAATGTAAATTTTTTGAATTGAGATTTTTTTATTTGTTTCCCAATATAGTGAAAAACTCGTTGGAAACACTATTTTATTTTTTCAATTTGGTATGTGACATAAAAATAAAATCATAAGAGAAATTATATTAAATATTTTAATTTTTGTAACATAACACATTTTTATGGGAAGTAACTGAAATTTTCAAACTTCACTTCTATCTCGTACAAATTTTTCGTGTTAAATCTTTGTCGTTCATATGCGTTTTTATTTTTGCGTTTTTATTTTTAAGAAGTTTAGAGTTTAGGAGAAATTTTCAAAACTGAATTTAAACTTTATGTACACGATCCAATAATCATAATGTGATATGTACATAAATATTACTCTTATCTCGATTTGATGTTGTTATGGTAAACTATTTTTTTTTATAAATAAATAAGAAAATTTTGAAAACCGGGAAAATTTAGACCTCCATAATTAAAATAAAAATAGAATGTTATGAATTTTCAACTCCCTATTATTTGTTCGGAAGAATTATAAAAATTAAAATTTTCTTACGATTTTTTTACCATAGAATATTCATATTTATCATATATTTCATGTCTAAATAAATGACATTGATTGAACTATTATCCACAAGAAAGTTATGGACCTAAGTGTATAACATGTCAAAATTATAGGATCAAAATATAAAAACAAAGAAATTAATAGGATCAAAATGCAAAATAAATGAAGGAAGAGGGCTAAAATATAAAGAAACAAATTGTAAGGACCAAAATGAAAAGAGAATGGGATTAAAAGGACCAAAATGTAAAAAGAATGAAAGAGGGAAAAAACAAAAGAAGTGCTCATAAGACCTCCACAAATGTAATTGTGTGAAACGGAATTGGGGAATAAAAAAAACAGAATGCTGCGAAAGTTAAGGGTGTTTAAAAAATCTGAAAAACCACAAAACCGAGTTGGACCGTATTAATTGAATCAAAAAATTCATAAATTGAATAAATTGGTAATATGTAGGGCGGTTTATGGTTTTGATCTTATAAATCCGTAGATATTCGAACCGAACCGTATCTACATATTTTTAAACAAATTTCTTATATTTATCTATACTCAATCTCACCTTTATCTTATATTGTATTTTAAAAAAAATTCTTTCAATTAAAGTTCTTATTTTTTGGGTGTAAGTTACTTTTAAAAAAAAAAAAAAATGCTCTAAATCTACACATAAATACTATAAAATATTGAAATATCTCTTAATAAATTGAATAAAGTTGTAGCATAAATACACTTGAAAAACATATGCGGATACCCGCACCCCGAACCGTATAAAACTGTAAACCGAATAAACCGAACTCGACGGAACGGATACTTTTTTTTTACTATCCACCTCGAACCGGCCCGTGAACACCCCTACCGAAAGTTTCGCTCTCCCATAGGGTTTCGAATCCCTTTGTTCACCGCCACCGCTCTGATATGGCCTCCGTCATGCCCGAGCGGGCACTGGCTTCTCCCTCGCTGGCGTGGATCTACAACAAGCGCCGATCTGCTGCCATCGGACCTCACACAAAGGCTTCGTCTCGCGTACAATGGGGCGTGGTGTCTCCGACCGTGTACGATTTCTCGGCTGGGCCGCTCCGGTGTGGTGGTTGAAAATGCCGCCGCTGCTGTGTGCTGGTCCAGTCTCGCCTTTCGTGTTGGTGTTGCTGGTTGGATCGATTGCGACAAGGATCAATTTCATGACTGGCCGCCTGATCCGGTGGTGAGCTGCTGCCGGATTGGCCTCCACAAGTCTGGTGAGGATCCGAGGCTATGGGGATGTTTGTTTGTTTGGGTTCGGTTAATGACTAAAAGGATTCAATTTGGCTGGAGTACTTCAAAGTGCTTTACATGTTGGTTTTTTCATGCGATGATGACAATTAATTCATTCTGGAGTGAGGGAACACGTGGAGTTTTGGCTGGGCCACCCAGATCTCTGGTACTTTGGTGCGCGCCCCATTCAGCTACGTCATCGCCGTCTTGGCGGTGGGTGGACCAGTCGTCTTGTCGGATTAGTGGTGACGCCTCCTTGTGGCTCGGCCCTCTCCGCTAGACCGGTTCTTTACCCTCTCCGATAGAGATTCTGCAAGGGGCCTGTTATGGCCGATGGTGGAGGCCTCCTAGCTTTAATGGTGGTTGGGGCTGATATTGGGTGGGGCTTATTGTTCCATCTGAAACCGGTTTGGTGCTCGTCTCTCGGGATTGTATTCTGGATGGTTATGGGCAGGGTTTTGGAGAGGGGTTTTTTAGGCATGTGTTTTGGGTGTTGTGGTCGGGGTGCAGTGATATTGATGGGTCATGGTGGGGCTCGTGGTTCAATGGAGGTAGTGAAGTCGATTGGTCGAAGCTTGGTGGGGCAGGGAGACTTTCTGTCTCACCCTGCGCTTTGATCGTCAGGATACGGAGTGAACTGGGGCTACGAGCCGTCATTGTTTGCTTCGATTTTCTTAGTATGACTCTTTTGTTCGTTTTTTTTTGCTTACTAATTCGTTTTTGATGCTTTGAGATGCTTGTGGTTTGGGAGCCTTCTGCTTTTACTCTTTGTCGGAGTCTTCTTGGTTTGACAGTTTCCGCTCTGACCGCACGCGTGTAGTGAGATGACATTGGGTTCCATGAGACCCCTTTTGATGTGTCGCGTTCGAGATCGAGGATTTATATTTCTCCACTATGGATTTATGTGCATTTGTCCGGCTTAATAACAGCCTGTTCAGGAGAAAGCTTGCTACCGGGGTGGTTCTACTCATGGTTCTAGTATGTTTTGGCTCTGTTTGTTTGTTCAAGGGGGTCTCACTCCTCTGTCTATTTCTCTTCTTTCTGACTTTATTTTGGGTCATGTCTTGATTTTTTTTTTTAAATAATAATAAGTTGCTTTCCGTAAAAAAAAAAAAAGACCTCCACATGTATATATATAGTATAATTGATTTTTCTTTATTTTTTTCTAAAATACACACGTTTTCTTTTTCTTTCAATTTTCATTTTGTTTTCACAAGTATGGCCATGTGGCAATTAAGATAGCATGCAATCCTTCCACCCACTAATGCATGTCCGTCCGTCTGTCACTCTTCTGTTCCTTCTCTACTTTTTTTTTTTTTTTTGGATTTATTTACACCCTTTTCATGAACATGTATTTATTTATATCATGTAATTTTATTTCAGTGAAGTCTCAAATGGTGGCCGCTCTCTGAATTAATTCGGGTTATGCACGGTGATTCAAATTTGCTGGAGAGGTATCTCTATTATCATTCTTTTCTTAAATTGAAATTTTCTATTGCGGTTTTATTCCCTGTCAATGATCAGGTCAGGTGTGATCTGTTTTTTCTCCGATCAAAATTAAATCCGCTTTCATTTGCGAGAAAATTGTGTTTTTTTTTTTTTTTGACAACAATGTAATGATTTTTATTTAACAAGGACCTTGCCCGATGAGAAACGAGACAAAAGCCTGATCAGTTTAGAGGAATATTACATATAAGTACATTTCGCACTAGCCAAAAAAGTATGATACCATAAATCCCCTTGGCATAAAGGACTGTGAACCCAATCAGTCCAGGATCTAATAATATGGCCTTTGGCTCTGTTGGACACCCATAAGTGCGAGTAGGATTGGATTTTTGAGATTACCTTGAGCAAACTTTATTGGTCACCTTCCATTACTAATTTATTTCTCGATTTCCATATCACCCAAGCTGCAGAGATGAAGATAGCTTCTCATACACCTCGCTTTGCAGCGGAAACTAATTTCATAGTAGATTGTTGTCTCATAAACTGCCCTAAAATGTTGCTATATTGTATAAAGATGTTGTTGAATGACATATAATTAAAGCATAAAAATGTCAAAACCTTTTTAAAACTATTCAAGTTCTTCTTTAATACTATCATTTTTAGTCTAAGTTGCAGATAATTGAGCCTATGAGTCTATAGTTCATTTAATTGTATATATAAATGAAATTTATAACGTTACTTGCATATTCTCTCTCTGTTTTTTTTTTCTTATTTTGTTGGTCCCTTTTCCAAGTTCTGGATCGTTTTTTCTTGGTTAGTAACCTCTTCTACTTTTATGTGATGTAGTGTTTAGTTTTATTTTGCATGGTCACTCTTTTGTTTTATTTTTATCATGTCCTTTTCTTTTGTTGCAGGTTCGTCAAATTTACGCATAGTCCTGGTTTATTTGTCCCCGCATTATCATAGATAAATTGTGTGTTTAGCTTGAATATCTCATTCTTCTTTTTATATTTTCCAGCCTTTTATTAAACTGTTCAAGTTGATGAAATGTATCACTAGCTAGTTGGAGCCTTCCTTAATTTAGTGGGCATGTTGCTACCACAAGTATCAATGATGCCAAAGATAATTCTTCCTTTATGATTCCAACCGTGGGTTTTTCATCGTCTACCAAGATATTCGGACTCAACTTGCTGTAACGGATATTATAATTGTTCTTTTATTCAATGAATGTTCTACACTGAAGACGGCTAAATCTTCATCTCAAATGAAGAGATCACAGTGAAACCAACAAATTTGGATTATAAATAAAATATATAGATTTGTTATAATGTACGGTTTAGAGTTATAAAAAATACATATAGCTGGTCACATAATAGTAATTCATCACCACAAGTTTTCTTGTTGCTAAGTTATCTCATGTACGTGGTTTATGTAATATGAATATGTTTTTTAGAATGATAATTGCAAATATACATTTTTTGCGCATATTGCGTAAAATAAATCTAGTATGGTTAATAATCTTAACTTTACTCATTAAAAACTATTCACGTATGTTGAAGCATTATTCACTCAAAATAATACTCTCTCCGTCCAAAAAATAATAAAATATTTGATTTTTGATGTTCATTTGATTTCAATTTATCTACATTATTCTGAAGTAGAAAAAATGTAAATAAAATATGTTTGTAAAA
>JBBYHH010460591.1:0-11365 GCA_038382905.1 Daphne laureola
ATCAAATGAACTTTGTTAGAAGTTGATGACTTCTCATAAATACTAGAGAGAGCCGCCATAAGACTCGCAACGGTCTTTTCTTTTGCTATGTCGAAAACAATATTGCGGGATAACGTCAACCGAATAACTCTGAGGGCTTGTCTGTCGAGAAGAGTCCACTCTTTATCTTTCATACCCCCAGCTTCTCATCTGAAAGAGGCTGATAAAGATTTTTTTAATAAAGATAATCTTCTATCCGCATCTTCCAAAACCCAAAATCCGCACCATCGAACTTGTCGAGCTTCACCTTTGCTTCATCTGCAACCATCGTTCCCACTCAAATATAATTTATTCAGATCGTAATAAATTAGCTCTATACCAGTTGTTGGGAAAAATAATATTTGAGCAATTTAATCTTACAAGAAAGAAAAAGGACCACAAAAAGAATAACTTTAAACTTTAGACTTTTCTTGTAATTTTACAAATTCTCTACCAGCTTTAAAAGAAAGCTTTTTCTTTCTTCTTTCTTTTTCTCCGGGATAATTTCGTTTAACAAATACGAAACTTTTTAATGTAATAACTCTAAAAATTATGGTCCGAATTAATATTTTAGATCGCGTTAGATTTTATTTCGTATTTGTATTTACGTTATTTATGTATTTTTTTTTTGTTCTTGTCAGTTTATATTGTTAATTTAGATTAAGTGGATTTCTTGCTTAAATAAATAAATGTAATAATAAAAGGTAATTAATTTAAAAGAGTAATTAAATTAATTAATTAATTTTTTATTTTAAAAAAGAAATGCATGCACGTATTTTTCGCTGGTGGTCACAGACTCACAGATCCACGCCTCTGCCAATGCTTCAACCATCCATCAAGCTGCAATTCAGACTCCTCCATCATTTCACAAGCTCATGTCAATCAAAGTGTGAGAGTTTGGGTATAAATTAGGCTGAGATGGAAGAAAACTTGAAGCAGCAAGTTCTTTGTTTCAAACGAACTACATTAGACAACTTCTTTTTTCTCCCTCCCCAGACCTTTTCATCACCAACTACCACTCCCATTAGCTCTGTCACGACAAGACGAAGCCAACCCACTATCCAAAATCGCCGGAGATTCTCTGACGGAGGAGAATTTGTTGAAAAACCGTTTCAAGAACGGAACACGTTTTCTCTCCAACCGGAACTCCGTTGGCTACAAAACCACCGCCAAACGTCTTCCCCGCCGCTGCCTCACGAACTAGAACCCGAACCGCCGCCGGAAAACGTGTCACCACCACGTCCGCCGCCGCCGGCCGACGCTGCATCAAGCTGCAGCTTCGCGAACAAGAAGAATAGTATGTCAACAGGAAAATGTACCATTTTACCATCAACGTTTGGGTAAAGGTACCATGTTACCACTCTTTTTGTTTACGGGTTCCGTTTTGCCAATATTTTATGTATTTTGGTTACATTTTACCACCAATTTTGTTTATTAGTACCGTCTTACCATTTGACTGAGTGACGCCGAGAATCTGGTGGAATATTCCGTGACGGAGTGGCTTAGGTGGATCTTATGAAATCTAGGGGCTTAAGTAAGATAAAAGAGAAAAGAAAAGGACTAAGGGAGTACTTTTACCGAAATGCAGCTTCTTCTCTGTTGACTCACCGGAACCTGCAATTAACGGCGGACGATACGACGGCAACCAACTGCCGGAGAAATTTTGCGGCGGACTTGGGCCGTTCTGGTGCGCCGTCGTCCGATCCGGTGATTAGTGGTGGTGGGCGCGGCCAAAAGTGGTTTTTCCGGTGGAATTTTCCGGTGGAAGAGGAAAACGCTCTATCGGGGTTTTGCTCGATTCTCCTCCGTTTGGACATCTCCGGCGACAAGGGATGGGTCTACATCTTCGTCTCATCGTGGCAGAGAGGTTGGGGATTGGAATTCATGGTGATGGGTTGTGAATGGAGAGGAGGAAGTTGGAGCTGGTGAAGAACACGTTCTCCGCGCGGTGAGGTTGGGACGGAGAGTCCCAAATATCTATAAATGCAATTTAGTCCCCTATAATTCTTATAAGTGCAATTTAGTTCCCTATATCTATAAATTTGTAAATTAACCGCCCGGTCAGCAACATCTCATTCGGCAGCTCAGGAAAAAACGGACACATCATGCGTGACGAGGCGTCAGCGTGACAATTTTAATGGTCAGTTGCAAACGTGTACCGTAAACTATAACGGCAGTGGTATTCTGGTACCACCAAACCAAAAGAGTGGTAATATAGTACCTTTATCCAAATATTGATGGTAAAATGGTACATTTTCCCGTATGTGAACGTGTTCTTTTAATTTGTTTGGTAAAATTACATATTTAGTCCTTATCCCTCATCTTTTTCCCTTGTCTCACTTAAGCCCCTAAGTTTTATTTAGGTTTCATTCCTACCACCCATTAACTTTAAAATTTAACAGTTTAGCCACTCAACATAAGCCTTTCTTTAATTTTCATGTGCATAATTTTTTTTGTATTTGTGCCTAAAAACCTTTAAAAAATTCTTGGACTTTCCTTTTTTACCCAAACCTTTTCTTGAACCATCGTAAACCGGTAGAAAACCGTGAAAGCTTCGTTCTCTTTCCGTAAATCTTACCACCTGGTACCGGTAAGCTTTCACTTGCGAAATCTCTTATAACATCTCGTTAAATGCTTATTATCTCTAAGTTCTCGACTCCCAGCATCGACTCCAACCGACATTTCTGACCATCCTCAATTCGTAGCCGACGCCTACTCCCAGCTATATCCAAGTAAGGGGTAGTGTACGTGTTTTTCACAATAGTTCTCTTTCGTGTTCATAAATAAGATATCGAATAATGAACTCTAAGTTAAACACTTAGCTTAATACATAAAGTAACGAATGGGTAACTCGAGTAGTATAATATATTAATTTCTTGACACCTATGAGTACAATTCTTAGTTATATACTTCGGGTTACAATTTTGACTATGGTTGTATATTTGATTATTTGTATGGACGTTAGTATCATGCTAGGTCGTTACCTTAAAGAAAACTCGTTAGTATCATGCTAGGACGGTTAATTGAACTCTGCTAGTACCATGTTAGGACCAGAGAGTCTAAATGAATCTAGTATTATGTATAGACTCGAGGAACGCTAGTACCATGGTTAGGTCCGCAAAATGATAATGACATGTTTAGGGTGTTCATGCTTAGAACCATGAAACTTGTATAAAGCCGGTAGTTAAATACTTAGGCGCGAAATCAATAGAGAAAATGTTTTATTAAACAACTCACGAGATTAAGAGATGACGTAAGTAAATTTCAACTAATGAATAATTGATTGTCATGACATCATGTAAGTAAAAAGATATAAAGTTTAAAAGTAGAATGCATAGGTCATGACATCGCATTAAAGAACTAATGGAAATTTAGATGACATGCATCACGAATGATTGACACATTCGATTATTGAATGATAGGTGCATAATCATAAGAGATAAAATATGATTAGTCTAGACGCTGTTAAAAATTTGGAGTTATGTGTTTAATGAGAAGCACATAACTTGAAGTGGTTAACGGGTTAGGTATGCTTGCGTGACAGACCGACCAAACAAGCATAACCTAACTCAGCATGACATAACATAATGAATGATGTCATTTTTCACTAGAGTATGTGTGGTATGACGTGAACTTGCAGACCAAACATACACACTTTAAATGATTAAGGAATTAGGTATGAGGGAGTAGCGAGCAGACTACACTTCATGACCTAACTTTAGCGAAATAAATGAGATATGAGGGATTGACGAGCAGACTACACTTCATGACCTGACTGTCGTTAGTGTGAGGAGTGGAGTGGTTCCGGTCGGATGACCCGAACATAACATGACGGACGAGTAGACCCGATTCATGTAGATTTTGGGCGCGCAGACCCGTTAAGTAGTGCTCTGGCCTCACAAGTTGGCGCGAAGACCAGACTTGTGAAGTGCGATCATGAGAAGCTCTTCCCAATATGGGTATCTTTTGGGATGACTGTCAGCATCCCTAATGGCTCTGCTGGAGGAAAATTTCCACAGTGGGTGTTATACACACCCATTATAGGTCATTCAACAATATTTATTTGGTAATGATAAGAAATAAATAATTATTGCATCAGACATGTGACCAGTATTTACTAGACATACTCATGATTTAATTCTTCTTATACTCGAATGATTGAATTATCATTATTAATTGATCATACTTAGTCCTCATTGTCTGTAATCTTGTTTATTTGAGGACGTATCATAACCTTAGTGAAGGTCCTGATACACTTTTCCTTACTGAGCGTATAGACGCTCACCCCTTACAATTTCAGGTGAGTACTTTGATGAGGAGTATTATCCCGACATTACAGAGCTGGAGCCGGGATACGAGTACTACAAGGAGGAGCGGACTCTGGGTGATGACGCGTTGTAGTCACTCGACATGGCTTAGTTGTATGTTTATTTTGGGGATAAGATTTATTTATGGTGCGCTATTACAAACTTACTTATTTTATTATTGGTTTTAGTTACGTTTTCATTTATTACTCTGATAATTTATTCTCGGTTTTTTCAAAAGGTTTTCAAAGTCTAAAAAGTTTCAAATTTTTCATAAAATTTGGGTTCTAAAAATAGGGGCGTTACATTTATACTACGTGATTTGCTATTCTAACAAAATGATTACCTTAAGCTTAGGAGAAAAACTTTTCTTACCATAGTTTTTCTTTCTTTATTTCTCTAATCCCTATGCACTTGTAGGAAACCTAAAATTAATTAACATACACTTCCATGCATTTCCAGCCGACAGAGTGTCCTCTTCAAATTGGTATTCTCCCGATCTAAATAGAGATTACGGCGTTTCAGACGCTCAATCCCAAACTTCATATCACTAATGTTGTTGTAATATTTGTGTTCTCTCTCGATATGCATATCCAACTCCAAATCTGAATCGTCAATGAAGGTATCCTTCTCAGACGACATGGTCAGTATATTAAGTACTACAATATGGCGGTGCAGAAATAAGTTCGAGGTGAATTGTGATGGTACATTAGGGTTCAACCATATATTTATAGTGTAAAATATGGACATGTATCACTGAATGGCTAATTGCTACAAGTTTGACGACAATCATATCACTGTTACACGGTTTTCCTATTATTTGGCGTCTTGTTATGGTAAGAAATTATGTGTTTCCTATAACGCAAGTACCTGGTATAAATGATAGATGATGTGCATCTACATACTACAGCAATTTACGGTACACCCAAGTAAAGAATTGGAAAGAGGTGATGGTTCTATTCGCATAATCAAGAGAAACCCCAAACCATGATATTGACCAAGTCAACATCATGTGCAATTACCCTTTTGCCCTCATTAAATACTAAATAGCAACCAGAGTCTGGCCAATTTCAAAACTTGATCTGCTCATTCTTAGTACTCTCTTTCTCTTCTTCATTTTCAGACGCTCGCCATTTTTCTTTTCTGTAAACAACGCCTCGTGACCTACCAGCTAGAACTCGAATGAGGTGGGGAGGAGGACGCGGTGAGGGTGAATTCACTCCTTCTACTCCATCTGTTTATCTTCCTGGTCTCCATCGCCGTCACCATTTAGCATTCAGGATCGTGGTGAAGAATAGGTTCGGGCTATTTTCGAATTTGGGGGAAGCTCACCGACGATCTCGAATTATCAGCTGTAGTGGTGGTTTCCGGACGTCGTGTCGCAACCTCAGGTATTGATTGTTAGAATTTTGGGTCAATTTTCTGGAAGGAGATAGTATGAGTAGTCTTACAATTAGAGATAAGGTGTTGGAAAATTTGACATCGGTTAGACGCTTCTTTGTTGTTCATACCATAATTGGTTTATAATAGTTCATTGTCTTGATTTACTGGTTTGTTCTTGTCTAGGTTCAAACTTCCTTTATGGCAAAGGCTAACTAAATTATACGGTTCACAAAAAGAATTTTCAGTTGACTTAATCCTTTGGTGGTGAATCGAATTGAGTGTTGTGTTTGTGTTTATCATTCATTTTAACCAGAAAGTGTGGAGTCAATTGTAAAGGTTTAGTTGGTTGCTAAGTAAGTGAGACTTAAATTCTTATTGGTTATGCTTCTTCTTTTTATTTGGATGCATAATTCAGTATCATTAAAATGTTTCCTTCTATTCCATTAGTAGATGAAGACTCTGTGTTCTTAAGTTCCAATTGTGTCTGATAAAACAAGCTTTTTTTTTTAGTCATTGTCACGGACGGTATGATGTGTTGGAAGCTATTGACAAAGTGGGTTGTGTTGATTTCTCATTTGGGTCGGAGCCAACAACTTATGGGTGGTTATACTAAGCCAGGGCTTCTTATCTTTGAAAAGAGGAAACAAGATTTTTTTTTTTTTGTCCGAGAATTCTAAAATATTTGAGTTCTTGCTAGAAAGAGATAGTATTCTACCTGCTTTGTGTCTAGGATAGTAATATAAGAGTGAGTTCTTGCTTTTATAGGTTGTTAGTAGTAATGAACTTCAGTGTTGTGTTTAAATCATTGCTTTAAATGATTCTTATTGTATGTCAAACATTACAAAATCTCATGATGAATACTAATTTTGTGCTTTGTGATCAGAAGAGTTTTTATTAAGAAGATGGAAGATGGTTTTGAAAATCAAAGATTCTCCTTCTTTCCTCGTTGGGTAGTTAGGAAGAGGATGGTTGCAGCATATGTAGCATTGCTTCATCGTAAGCGCAAAAACATAGGCTCAACCATACCACGTCTTCCTAATCGTACTCCACTACAGACTGGTGAGCAATGTTTCTTACGATTAATAGAGCGACAAGATGATTTTCATGATGAATTTCGAATGTTTGTACCATGTTTCTGGAAATTGCACTCCGCTTTGCGAAAATATTATGGGTTGACGGGAATGGGTAACATGCATACATATGAGACTTTGGCTATGTTCCTAAGTTTGCGTGCTCATAGCACAATGCAACGGAGACTTGGTCGTGTTTATGAACACTCGACTTCTACGATCAATATTACTTACCATGATGTGTTGAAGTCCATATGTATGCTGGTTGTTGACATAATCGAATCGATAGATAGAAATTTCTCCTCATTCTCTACTTATGAACCGAGAGATAGAAGTTTCTCCTCAGTCTCTACTTATGTTAGTAGTAAAGCTCCTGAATTTCATGATGCAATTGGAGCGCTCGATAGCACCCATATTCCTGTCATCGTAAGTGAAGATACTAAGCCTGATTACATCGGTCGAAAAGGTTCACCCACGCAGAATGTACTTATTGTAGTTGATTTTGACATGATGTTCACACATATATTTGCGGGAGTTCCGGGATCTCAACATGATGCTGCAATCCTTCGATATGCATTGGCAGCAAAATCTGCAAGTTTCCCTCAACCCCCTGCAGGTAATCAAAATTTAATATTTTCGATTCATTTCAACAGTTGTTGTTGTATTGTGAACTTTGTCTAACGTTGGACATAATTGCATGATAGAGAAATATTATTTGGTTGATTAAGGATACGCCAATGCCACTGGTTATTTAGCACCTTTCAGAAATATTCCATATCACCCGTTTGAATTTACCAGGGCTCCGAACAGGATGGAAGAAGTTTTTAACCAATCTCATGCTAGTCTTCGGAATGTTGTTGAACGTTCCATTGGTGTCTGGAAGAAGAAATGGGTTATACTACAACATATGCGAGACTATCCTTTTGTTACTCAACTAAAATTTGTACATCCCACTGCTGCTTTGCACAATTTCATACGTGAGAATGATGCTAATGACATCGACATCGAAAGTGCACGTCTCGGAAGTTACACTCGACATGATGAGGATCCAGATGAGCCGTTGTCCGAAGAACAACATCACGAAGACACCGAGAGTATGACAGCTATGCGTAATACTATTGCGCAACGTCTTGTGATGCACACTCAGAGAGTGAGCAATGTTCCATGAGTCTGTCGTAGTGATTATTGTTGTAGTTATCTGAAGTTAATCAACAGTACTCAGATGGACCAGTAATTTTGCAAGGCTTCACATGTCATCATCAATTTGTTTAGTAGGCCTTATCTGCAATCAATTTTGTTTCCTGTAAGATTCTCATCATCAATTTGTTATTAGATTGTTGAATTAAGGCTAAAAGGCGTGTATGGACCCTGTATATTTTTTTACCCCTTTTAATAGATACATTTATTTTTAAACATCAGGTTGATGATTTTTTCTTCAACGTTTTATATAAAAAATCAAATAATTTATATGCAAATGATAAAAGACCTTTCTAGTTGTTAAATATACTTTTTTAGATTTTTTTTGAGAATATATGTCTGGCAAAAAATTGAGTCAAATACTAATTCGTAAACAAATTTCAATATTTAAAGGATACGAAGAGTAGGAAATGGAATCCTACAATGACTTGTATTAATTAACAATCTTACAATGACATAAGTTAATACATAACCAATAGGTTTACTACAGAAGTATCTTGTGTCACAGCCAAGACTAGTTGTTTGTTTAGGCTGACACATACCATCGATTACATTACATCATCGCAAATTAAATATCATCTAACACTTAATAAGATAAAGTCTTATTAGACAAAGTCAATCATTTTCCTAATGCTTGCTCGAGGTACAATAATTTTGTCTCAGTAGTCGTGCAAGCTCGCAGAAATGAAGAACATGTTCGATCATGGGTCTCCAAATACTTCAGCGCATTCATCTAATATTCACCACCAAAAGTAACGCCTGACAACTCTGCCACCGCATTCATGACAGTACTTGCGTTTGAGAGTTTATTTTTACCTATAATGTAACAATGTTGTAGAGCAAAAGACTTTACGTAAATAAAAATTAATTAATTTGGTAAAATCTATATACCTAAATCTGTGGGGTCTCTGATGTACTTTCCATGTTGTTCTAGTTCAGTCTTTACCTCAGTTGTTAAATATGCAACCATTCGATCCATGTGTTTATCTTCCATTTGGTTCGATCTGGTTTTGCGTTTTTCTCTGCAGGAAAACTCGGGAGTACTGAACAATGATCTTGGCAACCGTGACGATCTTGATGAGGAAGGTCCAACGCAACCCACAGGAGATGTACCATCTATATTCACATTAGCCCCTTCCTCCACGTCTTCAGAAGCTGCATGCTTATTAGAGTTTATTCCTTCTCCAATTGAAGATTGTGACATCTCAATTTCATCAGAATCGAATCTTGTTGCCTCAATCCCCATACTTTGATTCTGAGGGATAAAATCTGCAGCGGCGCATACAACATTTGAGAAGTCCTTTAGTGGTGCAAACACTCGCTCTAGCTCCTGATAATGTGCCATACTTTGAGTACGAATAGTTCTAAATTCTGGATTCTCCTGAAATTGAATAAGAAAACAAATTTTTTTATTTACAAATTAATTACTTTAGTCCACATAGCCGGGAAAAAACTAAACCAGCCTACTAAAAAAAGATCATCATAGAAGGCATGCCATGTACCGGTGAACCGAATGCAATCTGTCTAAATTAATTAGCATAGAGGCAGCATCACTTATACTTAAATAAATCAATAAACTGTAAACTTATACAATTAATTTTCTTACAATACGTTTTCCTACGCACCTGAATGCGACTTCTCCACCAGTCATCATCAGCTAATAGGGTCCCCATCTCTTCATCCCAACCGATACCAGTAGTAGACCCTAGCAATTTCTTCCATAGCTTGAATTGTTTTCCTAGACTGCACCATTTATTTTTAAACTGATTCAAAGTGTATTTCTTTCCATATCGAGTGACGAAATTATTCCACACATGTTTCCAGCCCAATTTGTTCAAGGAACCTGCCGCAACCCAGTTTTTTTCAACTGCCTCTGCTACATACTCGCAGAGAAGTCTGACTTCAGCATCTTCCCACCTCGCACGGGGATTCTTGTTAGGTGATTCAGCAACAACCTCTTGAAGATGGGAGAGATTGTCATTAAGGGGATTCATCTTACGTACCTGCAATTTTTTACCATGAGATAAGTACTTTGTCTTTGTAGATTCCTTACTGTGTATATCATCAATGCACATTAATGAACAAACAAATTGAAAAACACCAAATGACTAACGCATGGATTGTTTAAGAGTTAATGAATAAAATTTGATGAAAAACAGAACATCACCAGATATGAGTACGGAACCCGACATATCACACGCATACGTCTCTCCTTACTACGAAGGTAATATGCGTGAACCATAGTACCAGATCGAAGCTTCATAGAAGAATAAAAAACGTTTGTACCAACAATAAATAAAGAATAACAAAATTAGATATGATTAGTCATCTTCAAAATCAGTAGTTGTTCTTACATAACTGTTGTGGTTACTTATAAATTACGTAAGATCGTAGTTGGTTTAGAGAAGTAAGAGCTGATTGAATCAATAATTTTAGTAATTCTTAATTTAGTTTTCTCCAAGGGAATTAATCCTACTTCAAATGTTTCTCGGATGCTCACTTGAAGTTGAACTTACGGAAGCAACCAAATCAATAAGCAAGCCAACTCACCGTAACTCAGAAGGCAAGATATCATATTAAAGAATTAAGGAATAAATAATTAAATCATGTTTACTGATTAAAGAAGAGTTTGCACAACTAACATGTTAACTGTGCGTAACCGTAGATGAAGAATTAATTAAATAAGAATAAAACAATTATAACTTGGAACCTAAACAATCGGCCATCTCACAACAAAAATATGTGAACAATTCAACCTAATTGCAGTAGAATATGCTAACTCCATTTCACCTTAACTATTGACCAGCAACTCCATCAATGCTTTAACTAACAAGGTTGAACAACAAGTCAATATGTCAGTAAGAAGCTACTAGCAGTACATGTTTATGGTACCAAACCCACAATGCAAGCAGAATACTTACCTTCAAAAGGAAGTAGTCAAGGCTTCAACTAAGTAGTGCTCAACCAAATCTCTTAGCTTAAAGGCTAGCAATGACCAACAATAGTGTATTCTTTACTGTTTAAATATAAAAAAGATCAGATCTACTTAAATATTGTAGCATAAAAAATGGGGGGAAAATTTGACATACAATTCTAATCTCGCAGTACCTAAGCCAGCAAAACGAGCTCCGGCAACCACCCACCACCGCTGATCACAAAGCATAAAATTAGTATCCAATATATCTTATTTTTTTTGTATATTTTCCATTAAAAATGAAGCATTTAAAGCATTGATTTTAACACAACACTAAAAATCCAACCTATCTCCAAAGCATTTTTCAGCCAGATTCTACGAAAATGTAGAAGCAACTTCTCATAATTTCAACTACTAACAACCTGTAAATGAAAGGACTCACTCTTTTATTATTCGTTTCTTGCTAACAATTAAATCTT
>JBBYHH010460701.1:0-11363 GCA_038382905.1 Daphne laureola
GCTAAAAGACAAACCAAGCAACATTGGTTTTACATCTACGTGACTTTTAACAAAACAACTTCTTACCCAAGTAAAACCCAACTTCTTACCCAAGTAAAACATAACACGTACAAGTTTTCGTTTTACACTCATGTAAAAGCCTAAACAATTTGGGCTAATTACATCACAAGTCATCCAACTTTCATAATTAAATAATTTGAGTTAAATATCCAACACGTTATACAAAAAAATTCAACTTGGAAGATCTTGAAGATTAGAAATGACAAAATCCATAACGATAAAGTTGACTCCAAAGATGAATAGTTATCTTCAATCTAATATCTTATCTTTGGATCTCAAATAGATTAAATAATCTACTGGTGAGTTATGAGGATTGGTTGATCAATCAACCCTCTTCCGGCTATTAGAATCTGTTTGTAATTTTATTTCATGTCCACTCTCTTCCATATCCATATTCTGTATCTAATGATCTTTTGAGATTTACTCTTTCTTTTTCAGAGTTCGTCTCCCTCAATCAATACAAGTATTGTTACCTTAAAAAAAAACAAATTCACAGTTTTTCAAATAATGTATGGAGTAAAAGTTAATTTGGAACCGTCAAATAAATGACAAACAAGCAATTTTTATGTGAAGGCTCGTAATATTTAGGTGTGTTTTCTTGAAAAAGAAATTAGAAAAATGATTTTCTAAAAATCGTGGGTATGATTAATAAAGGCCTGATGATAAATGTCCAGGAGAGAAACGGCAAAAGCCCAAGGGTAGCCCAACTAAGCTCTGTACATGAGCCCAAATAGCTAGGGTTTCTTCCAAAAAGCCCTAATGTTATAAATACCTCTAAGATCCCCTGATGACCATTCCTGTCGCCGGTGCCGCAAATTTCATTAGCTCCTCAGACCTTGAGAGCTTGGAGGATTCTCAGCCATGGGGGACAAGAAACCGTCACCGGCGTTTACAATCAGGACCCGGAAATTCATGACTAACAGGCTCCTTTCGAGGAAGCAGTTTGTACGTCTCTCGATCTTCATCTTTGTCTTCCGCTTGTGTAGTTACTCTTTTCATTTTCATCTGTTTAGTCCTGCTTTGAATTACTGTTTTTATTTTAATTTTGATTTTGTTAGTCACTTGGTAGCTGAATTGGATCGTAAGGGAATGGTTTGTCTTTGATGTGAATCTAGTAGAAATGGCTGTAAGAAAAAGGAGTCATAATAGTTTCTGAAACTAGTCCAATTCTTTTAAAGGTCTGCTAGATGAACTCGTTGAATTAGTTCATGCAACCTGTGACAATATTGTAGGCTTTGGTTTACGTTTCTAGGTTTCTGCAACCTCGTTAAGGGGATTTTGTGTTAGTACAGCTCGACCCTAGAACGTTATTAATACAATCATTGTTAAGTGTTAGTTGGGAGCTTCAAACCTTTTTTTTTTCTTTTGAATGTTCGATTAGTACGATGAGATGTTCAAGTTTTCGTTTTGCTCCTTTTGAATTATCTGTAAGATTGGCAGCTAAACGATTATAATTTTTCATTTGTTGAAGGTCATTGATGTACTTCACCCTGGTGAGGCCAATGTTCCAAAGGTAATTATTCTTCTGATTGGAATCAAAATAATCAGGACAGCTTTCTCTCCTTTCTCCTTGGTATTTCCAGACTTTCAGCCTGCTTTTATGTCATGTTCTTGCTCACCAAATTTATCTACATTTTCTTTTGAAGTCTTACATCCGGGAGAAGCTTGCAGTGATGTACGAAGTGAGGGATCCAAACTCGATATTTGTCTTCAAGTTCAGGACTCACTTCGGTGGTGGAAAATCAACTGGTTTCGGGTTGATCTATGATTCTGTTGACAGTGCCAAGAAATTTGAGCCGAAGTATCGGCTAATCAGGGTATGGTTTGTTATATATATATATTCTTCTCATAAGTTACTTTTGGTGTCTTCGTCATTGTTATTCTTTTTATGAAAGCTAAACTCTTATGGTAGTTTAAAGGGCCTTTAAGTCTTAGTATCTATTGTGTCAATAACTGTATGTGAATCAAAATTCTTTTCATTCTCATGAGTTGTGGCCTGTATAATTGAAGTGCTTTTTTTTGCACCTAAGACTTTTGCTGCTCTGGTAAGGACTCATTTGTCCTTTGACCTAGGTCTAACATGTCTTACAGTTCTATATGAATTGTTCGGTTTAGCTTATTGGTTTTGAGCTGTTATCTTCCTTCAGTGGTGGTCTCTGCTTAAATTTCCAGTGGAGTTAAAATGATACAAGTAATTTGTGGCATTTGCAGAATGGACTTGATACAAAGGTAGAGAAGTCTAGGAAGCAGATGAAGGAGAGGAAGAACAGATCAAAGAAGATTCGGGGAGTGAAAAAGGTAATCTAAGTTCAACTTTACCCAATGTTTGTGATTTCTGATTTTGTCTCTGACGTTTTCTTGTTCTGTTTCAGACCAAGGCTGGTGATGCAGCTAAGGGTGGAAAGAAGAAGTGAGCAGTACTTCCAGGAACCAAACTTCACATGAAATTTTTTCAAGTAGTTCTCTGTACTCGTCTTTCTTTGCTGCAGTTAGGTTGTGTCGTGCTGAATTCTCTGTAAGATTTTGGGTTTTGTTAGTGAAGCAAATCATATGGCTGCCCTGAGCTCCGGATATGAACTTCTTTTTATGTATTTCAAAGTCATTAGACAGTTCTATTTTTGATTAATCACATTAAATTCAGCCGTTGCATTCTAAGTTTTGGACTGTGAAAGTTAATGTTTCAGTACTTCCATTAATCTTTGAAGCAATTGACTGAGTGGTGAGTCTTGATTTTCTTAGATAATAGGTGTTCGTACATTGGTGGGTAAAATTAGAATCCTTGTGCAGCTGTGTATGCTTGTGCTGAATCTGTGTATGCTTGTGCTGAATCTGTGTTTATTGAACTTTGATAGGTCTTCTATCTCAAAATTAGAACCCTGTGGTGCAAAAATCAAATTGCTAACTGGTTTTATTTCGAGGTCTTACTTTGTCAAGTTGGTTTGTCTTGACTTATACTCCGCTAGTGAGGCATGGTACTCAACTAGGGAATGGTGACCTGCGTGTTAGTGCGGTTAGGATATCAATGGTAAAGGTATGAAACGCATAATAGTCCACTAGATATTGGCACCCCTGCGTTGCTGAGGGTGGGATATCATTGAGATAAAGACGTGTAAAAGCATGATGTGATGATATTACGTGCAGTTAAGCGTTGTAGAAGCTGTGTTTGTTTTTACAAAGGATGGAAATTTCTAAAGTTGCATTGCCAATATGTTGTTCCATCACCAAAATGTAGTTGTAGTTGTGTGCTTCATGCTCCTCTTGGTTGTGGCGAACTTCGCTACTGTGTTTATAGCTGAAGGCAGCTTAGTAGTTATCCTAATAAAGCACAACTTCTGAATATCTTATGAACGCTTCAGGATTTACAGTCAGGGGTAACTATGAAGGTGTACAAAAATGATGTGGTACATGTATGTACAAAATTCGATAGTTAAGATTATTTAAGTAGAGATTTGCGAGAGTTTTAAGGACTTCACTTGTTATAATTTACATAGGTGGTTTTTAGTTTCGAATGGCTGTTGAAAGGTCGTGGGCTTTATGTTCTTTTCCTGTTCCAGAAGTCTCTTCTCCTGCTTAAAAAGGGTAAGCTCATAAAATTTGTTACTATATAGGAGTACTTTTTAATTACAAAAAATAATGTTTAAAATTAGCGATACAAAGATATACTGAATGTTGGAAGCACAATTTATTTGTAGGGGTACAAGTTATACACATATGTAACAGTATGGTAGAGAATTGTAAATGAGACAATAATATAGACAACTATACCTAGAGTACTAAAGTAAATGGAGCAACAGTACATTGAAAAAATATGTGAGTTTATATTGATAGCAGAGCATGGTGGTAGAGCTTATTACTACATGTTTTATGATCATCTGAAAGAAATTGAAAAGATAAGGTAAAATGGAGTAGTTTATTGTTGTTTGCTGAAGTTAATTTTCATATAACTGTTTAATACTCCCTCCGTCCCAAAAAGATTTGAACATTTAATTTTTAACATTTAATCGATGATTTTTTTTCTTTAACATTTTAAATTAAATAATTTATATGCAAATGATAATTCAATATTTATAATTTCTAAATATATATATTTTTAAATTTTTTTAAGCAAGTTCTTCTTAATCATAATTTAAGTCAAACACAACATTAAAAGTCAATCGCTTAAAACATTTTGGGACGGAGGTATTAGGTCATATGAGTGTATATATAAGGCAGAAGGTTCGATTTTGTTACTGATGTATATCTGGTGGCTTGATTTTATCACTTAATAATTTTTGAGCATTTTTTTGCCACTAATATTTTTAAGTGGGAGGATGTTTGTCACTAAAGTTTGTTTCATGAGTGAAACTCGTTCTATTAACAGATGAAATATTTCGTATGTTCCGTTAAAACACAATGTTCTAATAATCAATTTGACCTCAAACTTTTAAAAATTAACAAATTAACTCTTAACTTTTAAAAAGTTTACAAATTGACCATCTATCTACCCATATTTGTCTCCACTACCCCTTCACCTTTCAACAAAAGCTTGGATCAATCTAATACTTTTTCCGTCTGATAAAAAATATATCATTTGACTGTGTTATTTCAAAATTTAATATTTACCTCAATTTTTAATAAAGATAACCAGTATAAGAAAATTAAGAAAAAATATATTTAAAAAATTTAGATATCAGATTATAATTCACATATAAATTTCCTAGTTTTCAATGTCTAAAAATAAAAGAAAATAAACCATAGATTAAATACTGTGAAACTTTTAGAATAAATGATACAAACTTTTATAAATAGATAGAGCATACGCAGCTGATGGCCGAGAAAAGAAGAAAGCCGAAGAATTTCAGTAATTTGAACTCTCTTCTGGTTTATGATGGCAGAAACAGAGAAAGTCTTCTTGAATTCATAGATAATCGCAGACGTAACTTGCATAAATAGAACGGAGGAGGAAGTTTGGTGGATTTGTAAAATTATAATATTTGGGATAAATTTTGTAATTTTTACAAAATATTTAACGTCGGTGGCAAAATCGAACCTGTTTAGTAACGTTAGTGGTAAAAAAATGCTTAAAAAATGTTGAGTGGCAAAATCGAGCCACCGGATATACATCAGTGACAAAATCGAACCTTCTGCCTTATAAGGAAGCTCTTTGACAGATTTGACATAATAGGAGTTGAGATTGCCGACGTTATTTTTAGCTCCAAAAGCGACTTTGCCGCCTTTTAGATATGTGATGTTGAGAAGCCGAAAGTTCTTGAGGGTGTAGAGGGAGAGCTGCTTGGCAAGGAGGTCGGACATAGCGGCATTGTCGAGGGCGAGGACGGTGATGCTCCGCCGCCGGAAAACGTTGATCTTGACTGTCAGAGTAACAAAGCATGGTGGCGCCCCCGCCGTACATCCAGACATGGCAATTCTGAGATTTGCACCCTCATGCATTTAACATAATATTATAATATTTAATGAAATATTCCTTCAGTTACCCTATCCAGTATTTATCTTGCACATTTTCTAATCGAAATTTTTTAATTTGCACTTAGTAATTAGAGATGAGTAGTTAAAACAGACCAATGAAAAGAAGAATGGATAAATCGTACTTTTGAACCTAGTGAAGTGGGCATTTTGCACCCGGAGTCGTAACATAATAAACAACGGTACATGCAAACTATTCTTATACTCTATCCCGTCCATGAAAAATTGACCCATTTGTTTTGGTTGTTTCAAAATTCAATATTTAACTAAAATTTTAATAAAGATAAATAGTTTAAAAAAATTCAGAAAAAATATATCTAAAAAATTTAGATGTCAAATTATGATATATATGATTTAATTTTTAATATCTAAACATTCATAAAAAAAAATCATAAATTAAATACCGCAAAAGTGTCGAAACAAATAAACCATTTTTTTTGGACTAAGGGAGTATTATACATCATCTCTATACTTAATCCCCTATGACTGGCTTGCCCCCGACGGTACAAAAACCTGTGCATCAATGATAGCTTTAGATTCAGTTTTCCTCATATTAATCTACATTAAACTAATAGATTAATCATTTAACTTAATTATGTATATAAAATAAAATACGAATGAAATGAACCTTTAATTAAACCGATGATATCAACTTTATGCCATCAGATCTCAAATGCAATATGATGATTTTACATACTTCATCTTTGAAAAATTGCTTATTTTCTATTTATGTTATCCATTATAAATCATCGTGTTCATACTTTTTTCACTACTAACATCACTAAAATGCCCCATTTTCCTCCTCACCTTAATTCCCACAAACAGATTTCAATTCCCTTATTGCCCGCCGGTCTTGCTGCCAAGTTCAATCACACTGATGCTTCTCCGCTACAGCTTTGAGTTGAAGAACCTACGCCCTAAAACAAGACCTGAGATTGGTATTTAAGAGTAAGGACCATTTACACGTGTACAAGAAAACTCTAGTCTACAACACTCATGTCTTTTCATATAACCAATCCAGTGCACAGTTATATGATTGGGGTTCAGAAGACTTATAAAGAAACTTTCTAGTATCAATTTTACCACCTGTGGCTGTCACTTATCCTAAAGTTGGAGTTCACTAAACTTTTTTTCGTTTTACCCATCTTAAAGTTGGGGTTCAAAAGACTTCTTTTCCCTTTTCAAGTGGTTAAAATTGCTAAAACATATACTTCAACTACCAATCTTAATCTTCACACTCGACCAACCTCTATTTTCTTTACATCATTGATAGAGTAATCTTTAAGATCAGCCACAATTTTAGTTCAATTAACTGTTATCTTTTCGGTAATTTGTCCAATAAAAAGCTTAAGCAATTAGAACTTAAAAAAGCATTACAAAAATAGATATAAAAGGATACAGGTTTCTTTATAACTGTAGATATGACTATATACAGTAGGTTCTAGATACACCTGCCAGATATTTGACCTCCCTTAAATTATACTCCTTGTATCAGTTTATTCAGTTCACCATAAAGTGTGCATGTATTACACTTACACGTGCACATTTATTCCTCATCAATGCTTAATGGATCAAAGAAGCCAGTTCATTTCGAGTTGGTTATTTAACTACCCTATCTTATCTCAACAACAGGAGAGCTGTCTGGTCCAAAAATAAAATACTCCACATTAGGAGTCCTATATTCACGTGGCCAGAAGCCATACAAACAGAGGGATCAAAACAAAGTGGGCCACAGTCCCAAAACCAAATTTGAGATCCAGGTGCATGTGAATATGTGACAGCAACTTTGAAGAAGCTAGAAATATTGAACCCTTCTCAAAATTTAAATGGATAGCTCAAGACGAGAACAAGCAGCTGATAATCTGACAAACATAGGAGATAAAGAGTAGATGTACTCACTTCCAGTTGTCAGCAATGGTGCAACCAAAATCATGAACCCCTTGGGAGTAACCCCATTCATTGCCATACCAAGCAATGACCTTCACGTTGCCATATCCCAGGTCAGTGATCCATCCACAGTTGACGTTACATGAGAGCACCTGTTCACCACTGTGACAAGAGGTTCATGACAGACGGAATACGTTTGAGCTCTTTCTCAGCGCCATCTCTGAGGTCAGCATTGCCTTCCTCAGCAAAGATCTTTTTGGAGACCTAAACAACAAGATCAACAAGAGAGACATAATGTGTATGCACACATAAAGCAATGGTATTAAGATGGATGGGAGGACAACTGCACAGGGCCACAGCCTTTGCAGCACCAGATGAAGTAGGAACAATGTTATAAGGAACAATGGTGGCTAGCATCAAACAGGCTCTTGTCTCCTGTTACTAGTTTCTGATCATGTTTCCATTAAAAATGATGTCATGAGATACTTCTTCCACATTAAGCATGAACCTAGGTGGCAAAAACTCCAAACAGAAAGATCACACATCCCAAAATCATTTCACAGAATCAGAAAATGGCTCATGAAGGTACATATCAATAAAAAAATCAACCGAGCCTTAATCCCAACTCGTTGGGTTCACCCTTTGACCCATGTTCCTTCAATAACCAGATCAATCCCAAGCCCTAACGCAGAGCACAAGCTCGAACCTAAAGCCGTTGAATTAAGTTTCTAGAACTTGCAAAAAAGCATCTCCTATGAACGATTATAAACATAGACTCCAAATCTGGAGCAATCCTGAGAACCCTAATTCAATCGTAGCGGTGATCAGAAAATAACACGATGAAACAGAAAAGAGATAATGCAAGGAAAGGAAAAACGAAATAGTACGAGTATCTTACTTCCATGGAAGGTTGAGGAGATTGCGGTCGGAGATGAGTTTGATGACATGGCCGTCGACGGAGATGGAATCTCCGGCCACAGGCTTGACACCGGCGTCAAAGATGCCGAGGGTTGAGTCGTACATGAGGACGTGCCAGACCTGCCAGATTCCGGCGGAGTCGTTGACATGATCTCGTCAAGAGAAGAGTCCTTGCGGCCGTGGTAGCGCCGTAGGGAGGCCCTTCCCGTCGTCCCTAAGCGGTTAATGGCCGTGCTCCATTCTCTCTGTATCCGAGTCCGCCATTGTTGTTTCCTGCAAGCTGAAGCCCGCAAAGATTCTCTTAAGCATTATCATTAAGCCCATGAGCCCATCAAGCCCAATAAGCCCAGTTCTAGTAGGTGTTTCCTAATTACCGGGAAGAAAAAGAACCCATATTTTAAGATGGGGAATGAGGATTGGATTAGTGTATGCTTGTGGACCTGTAGTTGGTTTGGGCTCTTTTGGGCAGTTTTTTAAAATGTCCACTTCCAGCCTACTTCATATACTTCATTATTTTCAGTGTTAGGGTCTGTTGCTTTGAGCTTGTGTTCGTTCACCAAAAAAAGTGACAATTTTTTAAATTGAAGATTCTAACTAGTTTAAAATAGCAAATTAAAATATTATCGATCCTATCTTATGTCAATTCCTTAAACATTGTATCTAACATTCTAACTAGTTTTGTATTGACCCGCGCTCCGCGGCGACAAACTTTTTATAGGATATTTAAATAATTTTCTTTCATGTTCTTTAAAATTAAACACTTTTCGTCAATTTTTTTTTTCTATTATTAAAACTTTTTTATACCATGATATCATACTTTCTTTATAAAAGGACATAATTTAAATTTTCATATTTGTATTTTTTAAAGGATTTTTTTATTTTTGTTTATATATTTTGAAGAAAAAAATTACACTTATGTAATTTATAAATTCCGTGATATGAAACAACTAAATTCAAGAGAAAAAGGAAAACACAGTAACGATAAAAGTCATTTTGATAAAAAAAAAAAAAAGAAAAAAGAAGAAGAAACAGAATAAAATGGGAATGAGGTAAAATCTAAAACTTTCGCTTTGCAACACATTTTGAGCTTTATGAGAAGATAATAAAATAATAATCCATCTGTCCGAGAATTATTGAAATATTTTTTACTATTTTCACAGTATTTAATCTATGATGAACATGTGAAGTTAAATGATTCATATATTTTTCATAATTTACAATTTAATTTTTTTAGATATATATATTTTTCATTGTTTTTCTTAATTAAATTTTAAGTCAAACACTACAATTTAAAACAGTAAAAGAAACGTTTCAATAATTCTGGAACGGAGGGAGTAACACTCTTTAATAAATTTAATCTTTGAGAATGTGGGATATTGTTTTCAATTATTATAAATATTTTAGGACTATCAATCAATTGTATAAGGAACAAATTCATTTGACTTTTCATCATAAAATTTAGTTGTTGGAGTGAGGTGTAAAATGAAAAAAAAAAAAAAAAAGGTGTATATTAAGTTTAGGGTGTATATGAAACTTTAAAACAAAATCAAATGGTTCTTTAAAATAAAGAGATTTAAAAAGTAAGATGAGAACTTATTATATTAAGTTTAAAAAGTTAGAGGGTCCATGTGCAAAAATCTTAAAACTATAGGATATGTGAGTGTTGTCAAAAAAAAAAAAAAAAAAAAAAAGGCAGGGAAGGACAAAACTTTTACTGCTGTTCATTTGACCCTCAACAAATGTATTACTACCTCCTCCGTTTCTGAATAATTATTCCGTTTGACTTTATTATTTTAAAATTTATTAATTGATTTAAATTTAATAAAAATAAATAATTTTAAAAATTTTAAAAAAAATATATTTTAAAAATTTAGATTATAAATATGAGACACTTATAAAATATTTTATTTTCGATGCCTAAATATTTATAAAAAAAAAAATTATAAATTAAATATTATAAAACTGTTAAAAGAAATAATTTTTTTGGCATGTAGAAAGTATTATAGAATGTATTACTAGATTCAACCCACGTGCTTCCACGAGATCAAGTTATTCTTCCACGAGATCAAATTATTTGGATTATCTGACAACAAATCTTAAAAATAATAAAAAGATCTAAATCAATCTATAGAATATAAGAGAGAAAATGAAATCCAAGTGAAAGAATTGTACATGAGAATGTAATCAAAACCTAGGTAGGAGTAGATTATGCGAAGGTAGGAGAATTAAAAGAATAAAGAAAGGAGAGAGCGTAGTGATGAGAAAAGAGGAGAGATAAATTGCAACTTGAGTAAGAGACAAAAGGAAATTTTTTTGTTTTGAAAAAAAAAAACGAGATAATATGATTAATATGAAACGATAAGAGGTTCATACAAGTAGAAAAAAAAAAAAAAAAGTGGAAAACAGTCCTCTAAAAATAAATACCAGATTAGTATGCTTTTGAGGCATGAAGAAGAATCCTGAGTATGAGTATGATAGTGGCAGAAGGCGTATCCATATTTATCAAAAATTTGATTTGGTTGCACCTGTGAATGCATGAGAATGTCGTACAACAGCGTTCGCCGAAGCGAAGCAAGACACCCCCTCATCATGCATATACGATAATACGAATGGAACGGGTCTACCACCATAGACTACGCTCGAGATGGATCCCCAAACCTAAAGCAATGCAAGCAATAAGATAAAACCAAAAGCAACCAGAAATCAAAGTATGTAAAAAGAATAAACGTGAGGACATTTTAGCCGGTAGAGTAAGTCCAAGTCCAAGTCCCCGTCCTAGGTTGCTCCCGGCCCATTCTATCATGGTTGCTCCCGCTCCACCCCAAACTGTTCCAAAATTACTGCAGCCCATGTCCCCACGCATTCTTGTGTCAACACCACCATGGAAAGGATCCAAAGCAAGAGAAGAGGATGTAGGCTGGTCTGTTGTGTCACAAAGTGTCCAGTAGTAACCGCACGTCCCGACGAGCCCAGATGCAAAGCCCATTTCCAGTTACGCTGCGAAACCGCTGGGAGCCAGCGGATAGGTGCGTATG